>JASCZW010001295.1:247500-288186 GCA_034211315.2 Aedes japonicus
TGCGGAATAAGCGGTTAAGTTCAGTTACCATACAAAAATTGCAATTTTCACGAATAAATTTTTTGGTGTACTCCATGTCAAAAAGATAAATATAATCGAGATTGAGTGCAGACAATAAAAAACCTTTAAAAGACAATATGGCGTACGTTGACAGTATGTGTTTTTTTTATATATATTTATGATGATGTCACTTTTAACCATAAGGGTGCATTCGTGTCTTACGTGTCTTTTTATTTCGTTAATCCAGATGAACAATATATCAAGAAATTCTTTTCAAACTCCACTCCATTTCGTCCTTCTTAATTCTAATTCTTTACTTCTTCTCTACTTCACCTTCTATTGCTACATGGGTTTACTTTAGTTTTTCCTGCTTCTTGCGATTATTCTATTTTTCTTATCTCTGTTATTTTATCTTTCTTTATTGATTTTCTCCTTCCACCTTTCTTCTTCTGCGAATCGTCTTCCATTTTTTCCTTTTGTTTCTCTCCGTCTTCAACTTCTTGTGCTTCTGCTCTTTCATTTTTCTTCTTCAACTTCTATTCGCCCACTTTGTCCGCTTTGCTTTGCTTCTTCTTCGATTGTGTTACATTTCCGGAACCTGGTGAGGAGCTCTACCGCAAGATCTTCTAATGGTCTACCGCACAACGATTTTGTCGGTTATGGAATACGGTAGTTTTTGTTTTCAGTCAGCGGCTCGGTCACACATCATCAAACTGGAACGTATTCAGTATCGGTGTATTCGTATCGCGTTAGATTGCATGCACTCGACTCACACCATGAGTCTTGAGGTGCTGGCTGGCATGTTGCCACTCTCGGATCGGTTTTCTGAATTATCTCTCCAGCTCCTCATCAGGTATGAAGTTATGAACCCCCAGGTGATCGAAAACTTTGAGGAGCTTCTCGAATTGAATCCCCAAACTCGATACATGACTTTGTACCACTTAACACAAGATGTCAGCCCTTCGTCGAATATTCCCAATCGTGTTTGCTTCTTCGATTTCGGAAATTCGGTTCATTGTGATTTATCAATGATGCAGGAGCTCTGTGGAATCCCAGAGCATGATCGTCCTATGATTGCTCTGGTGATATTCGCTGCAAAGTTTGACCAAGTTGATTCCACTAAATCGTTCTTCACTGACGGATTTTTGATAGAGGGGTCAGCAGGCTTCGGAATATTTAATGAAATTTATAGCGCCAATCGTCAACTTCAAACTTCTTGTTCCGTATATGTCGCTGAATTAGTGGCAATACACTTTACGCTAGAAACTGTTGCCTCATTAACACCCGATCAGTACTTCATTTTCACGGATAAAGGGTGATACGGTCAAAATTTGGTCAAGGGAAAACGCGTGTAAATCGGTGAAATCGTTTATTTAAAAATTTCTTTTTCAAGTTCAATTAGTATAAAATTCAGGAAAAATATTCAGTTAGGCTTCCGCTTTTCCAAATCCGAATTGCCGGGCCTTACGCTTGACCCCTGCCATCAGATTTTGTACAGCCACCTTGTCCACCTTCTTCGCCGCAGAAAGCCAGTTTGCCTTGAACTGCTGCTCGTCCTTAGCAGTTTTTTTGGTCTTCTTTAGGTTCCGCTTGACAATAGCCCAGTATTTCTCAATTGGGCGGAGCTCTGGCGTGTTGGGAGGGTTCTTGTCCTTGGGAACCACCTGCACGTTGTTGGCGGCGTACTACTCCATGGCCTTTTTACCGTAATGGCAAGATGCCAAATCCGGCCAAAACAGTACGGAACAACCGTGTTTCTTCAGGAAAGGCAGCAGACGTTTATTCAAACACTCTTTCACGTAAATTTCTTGGTTGACAGTCTCGGAAGCTATGAAAATGCTGCTTTTCAAGCCACAGGTACAGATGGCTTGCCAAACCAGATATTTCTTTGCGAACTTTGGCAGTTTCGTGTGCTTGAAAATATCTGCTACCTTTCCCCTTCCTTTTGCCGTATAAAACTCCTGTCCCGGAAGCTGCTTGTAGTCGGCTTTGACGTAGGTTTCGTCGTCCATTACCACGCAGTCAAACTTCGTCAGCATCGTCGTGTACAGCCTCCGGGATCGCGCTTTGGCCGTCGTATTTTGTTTATCATCGCGATTTGGAGTCACTACCTTCTTGTAAGTCGATAGTCCGGCTCGTTTTTGGCTTGATGCACGGTTGTAGACGATACACCCAGCTTATTTGCGGCATCTCGGAGAGATACGTTAGGGTTTCGCTTGAAACTACCGGCAACTCTCTTTGTCGTCTCAGCGGCTTCCGGTTTTCGATTTCCCCCCGATCCAGACTTCCTGGCTGTCGACAAACGTTCCCCAAACACTTTAATTACATTTGTAACGGTTGATTTGGCAACTTTTAGCGATTTTGCCAACTTTGCGTGCGAGTAGCTCGGATTTTCGCGATGCGCGAGCAAAATTTTGATACGCTGCTCTTCTTGCTTGGACGGCATTTTGACAACAGAAGAGTGAATTCCAAAATCAAAATAGGAGCAACATTCTACACACACACACCTTCAAAATGAGGGGTGTTCAGGTTTTTTAAATGCAAAATTGAAAGAAATACGTCAAGTTGATATTGACCAAATTTTGACCGTATCGCCCTTTAGTCTCAGTTCTAACGAGTCTATTCGCTCTTTGAGGTCGGTAAAGCACTCCTCGTATTTTCTCATGAAAATACAGGAGCTTCTAAGTGCTTTATCTTCGCGTTATTTTATCATCACCTTTGTATGGGTATTCATTGTTCTCATTGTTTGATTCTGGGCAATGAGAAAGCGGACTCGTTCGAAAAGTATGTGCTATGGAAGGCGATATTTATGATCAACAAATCGCCTTCAATGATTTTTCTTTCGTATTTTTCGTCAACAGTCACTCGTCAGCTGGCAGTATAAATGGAGTGAAAGAGATTTGGGGTGATGGCAACATTCTATCATCCCAAAGGTGTCGAAGAAGTCTTGATTTAGGGGGATGGATGTGGGTCTATTATTCTTTGAACGCTCAATTTTACTGAGGTGGGCTGAGCGACAGTAATCTCTGTGAATGTTGAAAAGGGTTATCAGGACGCAGATCATATTATTTGGTCTATACAACCCAATGTGCCAAGTCGAGATATTTTGGCTGTACGTGATTTGGAGTACATGAAACTCAATTATGTGTTTTTGACTAACATTAGCCTTAGATTGTAGTTAGTTTAACCTGTATGTTTACTATAAGTTTTTTTTATCTGTGTATGTGTGTGTTTCTATTCTTTTTCGATAAATTTTCAAGTCAAAAGAAAACCATAAACTTTATAGTTATAAGTGTTTGGATAATTTAGAATTTAAATATAATGTGTTACGTAAACCATACTTAAAATTTTTACCCTCTTTTCCATCCGTTATTTGTAATTCCTATTAACCTCGAGAAGGCCGCGAGTAATCGACTCTATCCTCCTAACTTTAGTTTTAAGATAAATGATGTATAAAAATATGAAAATTTGGCTCTGTAAAGTTGATTCGATTGAGCCAGTACAAATAAATGATTGCTAAAAAAAACCCGAACCCGAAAGATATCGCGAAAGAGGAAAGAAAAGGCAACAGAGCTCACATCAAGTCCATTCCACACGGCTTTGAAGGAGGCTTAGGCATCGAAGGATATAGAAAATATCGAAAAAGCTAACAAAACATGTCAAAAATCAAACACGAAGCAGCCTGCGAAACGCAAACGTATAACTGATGACTCATTGGAAGATTCCCTGTGTGATCCGTGTGGAAAATGGTTCATGCAATCTGAACATGGAAAGGACTGGAACAAGTGTGGCACATGCCATGCTTGGTTTGACGATTTTTACAAAGATGAATGTCCAACGTGCTCCCACTAACCTGTAACCATCTGAAGGAGGCTTGACTTTTTGTTGAAATAAGTATGAAATTGGAACTGTTTGTTTTGTTATTGCTGCTGTTGTTTTTCAATATCTCATTCCGTATTTTCTCCCCAGGATTATCGGATTCTACACACTTGAAAATTTTTACTGTTTTCGGTCATTTTTAACATACTTTCAACAGCTAAACGTTCGGTAATCCGATTTTCCGGATTTCGGTGAAATTTTAAAGTGTTTCGGTAAAAAAAATACCGTAACTGTCAAATTTTACCGAAATCCGTTAAATTGGATTATCGAACGTTCAGCTGTTGAAAGTTCGGTAAAAAATGACCGAATACTGTAAAATTTTCTAAGTGTGTACCGCCGAACTGGTTATGTCTTATAAGAAGAGCTTCAACTGTACATTTGAACTACTGTATACTGATTTGTGCAATATTAATTTGAGGTTAGGCATACTCGTCGTTATGACGCATAAAAAGAGAAGGAAAGGGGGTTTGCTTGCCCCACCTGACAAAAAGGCATATCTCAATATGGCAAAAAGGTATATTTTTTAATCAGAATCTTCATTCATGGTATTCCAGAAAATTATCTGATTTGAGGCCTTGGCTACCCCTCTCCTTCTTTATGTCTGCCCATGGCATCAAATAGTTACCATCCTCTTAAAGGGGCCGTTCCTCTATTAGCTATCATACAAAACACTATTTTTAAGGGGGGTGAGGGTGAAGAGATGGACAGGGTATTAAATAGCCAATGCATAATATAAGAAATAATTTGAACAATAATAATTAAATATTTGTTAATAATTGAAAATTTTGTAAATTCGGTAAAATAGATTGTACAAAGTAACTCCTAATGACGGTAAACTTAAAAAATTATTGAAATGTTTTTCATTTACCCCTGACATATATAAGCGCCACACCTGTTAAGATTTTCCATTTTTCCATTAAATTCTTTTATTTTATCTAGGTGGTCATCTTGCCCCATATCATATTTTAACAATTTTTCAAACGCTTAAAAAATAGTTGTTTTTGCGTTTATTTTTGCTAGGACTCAACAATAAGTGAAGAGATAAGTGTGAAATTGCATTGAAAGTAAATCCGGCGTTTATCAAACAGGTTTTAGTTAGTTACTGAACAAATCGCCTAAGATGGTACAATTGCCCCAAATTCCACTACTGTTCCTGATGCGGAGAGTTCTGGACCAGTTTTGCACTCATTGTGGCAACCAAGCGACTGAATATCTTCTCCGCAAACTTTGTGCTTGTGCACGTGTGGCCCCGTTCTGGGAGGTTCGACAGCAGAGGATAACAGTCATCATGGATGGATTAAGACGATTCTCTTTTGAATAATTGGTGAGACCTGCACTAGCAGGAGAAGACAGAAGAAGACATGTGGAGGTGCTTAAACTTTTTCATAAATAAATTTGCTTTGGGTGTGAATGTAACGGTCGAATTGATGTAAATGCACTCAAATTTCACTTCTATATAGATTAGAAAATTATGAAAATGTACTGTGTTGTTAAAGCTTAGCTTATAGCTTATACTGACTGCACGTATCAATAGTTGCTACTCCGTGATTGATCAGAATCAGTGAAATTGCATAATGAATCAACTGAATGGGGCTGGGAGTAACCGACCATTCTCACTGTACACGTTTGAGTGACTCAATTTCTTTAATAATCCAGAACAGCGCCGGCCACGTCCTTGCAATCAGGTAGGAATAGGGAAGGAATGTTAGTTTGACCTATGCTGTTTAGCGACCGTGTTTACCCCTGCATCCCCACAAAGGTCACAGGAAGGAGGTTTTTTTTATGTTAGTGGGGTAGGGCTCGATGGATCAGGATTGACCTTGATAAGTGATGTGATCATATAATATAGTTCATTTCAGTCACGGGACAGAAAGGATAACAATTACCAGTTTCGCTCCGCGTTTTTTGAGAGCACTTACCAACTCACAATTGTATGAAAATCCCTTGCAAGTTTCAACTGGTTAGCGTTCTGCTTGTTCTGTGGTACCTAAATGATGCCTATCCAAAACGACCAAGCTTGTCCCATATGGTATTCGATACGAGAATCTTTATTTTTATTTTTATTAACTGTGTAATATTGAAAGAATATTTGAGGGTGTGTTCGTGTGAGTTACGTTATTTGGCTTGGGACCGAACTTTGTGAGTCAAAAACTATATCCATTTTCTTCTTGACCATCCACCTGCTGGTAGAACATTCCTCTACCAGATGCTCCTTCAAATTCGCTGAAGAGTTTTTAAGATTGAAGAAAAATTGACGTTCCAAGTAATTGTTAACAATTGGTTTATAAGCCCTAAGCATTACTTATTCAAGATATGATTGATTTATATCACAACACTTTCGATGGCCTTAACGTGTTAATGTATGTTTTTCATTTGATAAAATGAGCTGCTTCTGATTTGCTTGTGGGAATTTTTGAAATACCATGCAACATAAATTAGTGTTGTGCAATATTCGCTAAATAGAACGATTTGACGGTGTTGTATCCACTATCAATAGGAAACCAGTGATTCCAAATTGGCTCCCTGTTGGCAACACCATTGGTCCCAAGTACACCTTGCACCCTCCAACACATTTTTGTGCCTTCGGCACTAGAATCCCTGTATCCTGACCTACCCTAACAGACCATTCGAGGGCTTCTTCCTGTAGAGTTACGTCCCTAAGGGAGATTGATTCAGCTTGGAATCGATGTCCTGGTACTTCGTGAGTAAAAATCTATATCTCTTTACTCCTGGCCTATCCAGCTCCTGGTTGTATGATTGCCACATGATATTTTTCGGCTTTGCTGGAACGCCGATCTACGTTTGAGTTTTGCAAAAGAGATGACGGTAGAACCCACAATCAATATGAAACCAGCGATTTAAAATTGTTTCACTGTTGTAGAACCCCTTGGTTCGAAGTACACCTTGCAATAATTCTTGCGCTTTTGTTACCGCTTTGATTCGCTATGTCATTCTGACACAATACTTGAGGGTGTGCTGGTGAGAGTTAAGTTAACTATCAGGGACGAATCATCAAGCTTGGAACCGGTGTGCTAGTACTTCCTGAGCCAGGAAATATTTTCACTTTCTTCATGCCCATCCACCCGCTCCAGAACCACGGGATGGATGGTCAGGAAGAACATATATAAAGTATTTGGCTAAGAAACTATCAAAGCATCGGTCCCAAGCCAAACGAATCATGTCTAAAAACTGAACTCCAAAGAATGGCCCCTCAAATAGTCTGCCAAAATAACACATAAAAAAAAACAAAAGCAAAAATTCCAGTACCGCAAAGCGAGCGAATGGGTAACTCTATGGCCTACTTAGGATCAATCGAGTTCTAAAGTAAATCTTTAATCGTAAGTTTCCTATTCATTATAGGTAGAATGTAGCACAAACCAACGCAGGGAGCCGATGAAGAACAGCTGAACAGCAATAACGTTAACAACCCTGCAGCGTCACACGACCAGTTGGTTTGACTTGAGAGTAATTCCTATCAATTTCATCGAAAGAGGAATCACTTAAAATTAAGTCTTGTTGGCTTTGATAACAAATTGCTCTGATTCATGTAGGTGTTGCCGATTTATCATTTATTATACAAGATTCATTCAAAATTGAAAACCACATGAGCATGGGCATGATTCACCGCCCACGGATGCAATTCCGTTATGGCTGTTTTTGCACAATGAACCAACAGATGATGTTTGGGACTAACATCCATCCTTAATGTATAAAAACTGGTGACATTTTGAAGCAATACCGGCGCCGGCCGTGTCCGAATGCTAGTTAAGTGAAGAAAGGAAAGAGGGGTGAGATACGAACTTGTGAGGACCAGCACACATGAGTCACACCATCCTTCCAGATTGTCAACTCACCATTTGAAGGCCACCAAAAACATACATTTCACACACAAAAACTATGCTCAAAAAATTGAAGTTGGACATTAAAGGATAAAATAGCAAAGTTTGGCCAAGTTGATTCCACTAAATTGTTCTTCACTGACGGATCTTTGATAGAGGAGTCCGCCGGCTTTGGTATATTTAATGAAATTTATAGCGCCAATCGTAAACTTCAAGCTCCTTGTTCCATATTTGTCGCTGAATTAGCGGCAATACACTTTACGCTAGAAACTGTTGCCTCATTAACACCGGATCAGTACTTCATTTTCACGGATAGTCTCAGTTCTATAGAGGCTATCCGCTCCTTGAGGCCGGTAAAGCACTCCTCGTATTTTCCCATGAAAATACAGGAGCTTCTAAGAGCTTTATCTTCGCGTTATTTTATCATCACCTTTGTATGGGTCCCATCTCATTGTTCAATTCCGGGCAATGAGAGAGCGGACTCGCTTGCAAAGGTGGGCGGTATGGAAGGCGATATTTGTGATCGACAAATCGCCTTCAATGAATTTTTTCCTATTTTTCGTCAACAGTCACTCGTCAGCTGGCAGTATAAATGGAGTAAAGGAAATTTGGGGAGATGGCTTCATTCTATAACTCCCAAGGTGTCGAAGAAATTTTGGTTCAGGGGGTTGGATGTGGGTCGAGACTTCATTCGTGTGATGTCACGCCTCATGTCCAATCATTATTCTTTAAGCGCTCATTTGTTCCGTGTTGGGCTGGGAGACAGCAATCTCTGTGAATGTGGACAAGGTTGCCAGGACGCAGATCACGTTATTTGGTTTTGTGCTGAGAATCGTGGAGTCAGATCTGAGCTTTATGATTCCCTCCAGGCTTGAGGTAGACAACCTAATGTACCGGTTCGAGATATTTTGGCTGCACGCGATTTGGAGTTTATGAAACTTATTTATGTATTTTTGACTAACAGTAATCTTAGGTTGTAGTTTGATTAACTTTCATGTTAAGGTTAAATTTTTGAGGACTACGTGCGTGTGTATGTATGTGTGTGCGCGTGTGTATGTGTGTGTGCTATTTTTTCTTTTATTTAAAATTGTTCAATTCCTTAATTTGTATTGTAATTTGAAGATCTATGTATCAGAAAACTATAATTTTGTTAACTTTGTCTGAAATTCCCTCTTTATATTTTCCCATCCAAAAAAATTGTAAATCCTATTAACCTCGAGACAACCGCGAGTTATCGGTTTTATCCCTTTAACATAGTTTTAAGTCACCTTTTTTTTTATTCAATGTAAATATAAAACGAAAACTTGGCTCTGTAAAGTTAATTCGATTGAGCCTGTACAAATAAATATACTTGTTAAAAAAAATAAGATTAAAGGATAAAATGGAAAGAGCTCACCCAGATTTCCAGAAAATTCCGCTGCTGTTGTTTCAACATCGAGCAACCAGAGCAGGTCCTTGTTCTAGAGGAGTTAGTTCCAAGACCATAACCCAAACATCTTCCAGTGACGCGGCTGATCAAGAGCTCCTCCTGCCGCAAGGCTGTATGATTGGAATTCCGTCTCCACACTTTGTTTTCAAACCAGACGAAAACACGACTCGTGTTCAACTATTTGGTGACCGAATGATCATGAGAATGAAAAGCTTAACACTTATCATTAAATTCCACTATCAAATTTTGCCGAAAAAAAACCAGCAGCGAAACGTAAACACGTCAGTCCCGAAGCGCGACCTACTTCGATCTTCGAAAATGCACTGTGTTGTTAAAACTAACAAATAAAATCAACTTGTTTTACAAAAAAAAACAAATAAGGACTGTATGGAAAGAAATTTACGAGATTGTACTTGAACAGTAGGAAGACCGGATGAAATAAATTTTATACTCTCACGAGTTTGCGAATTTTTTATCGAATACTTTTAATCAAATTCCGGACAAATATATCATCACATTTTTTAATTGCGTGTATGTGTACAAATAAGATGAATTCACCTTGGCTTTTTTTTTTGCACCGATATTTCAGCAAGGTCAATATCGGGTGAAAAGGGGAAATACTGATGTTGGTGCGTCAACTTTGACGCCAGCTGTAGTCCAAACCACCTGTTGGAAACAGTTCAAATTTTGTCCACATAATTTAATGTGTTGTTTCTAGCTATGAAAAAATTCATAATACGGTTTATACATTTTTCACAGAAATACGGATTTTTTAAATTGCTGTGTCCAAAAATGCCTGCTTTCACATATGTTATGATAACTTCAAATTTATAAATTTTATCAACATGAAATTTCGATCACATAAGGTCAATACATTGGTTATAGTGTTGTGAAATTTTCAGCCAAAAATATTGATAATTGACAAAGTGACAGAAGGTTGAACAACGCGTTTTTTGGAAGGAAAATTTATAAATTTATAAGTTTTAAAAAGTCACTTCTTGTGTGACATAATTAGTGTACGTTCCCTTGAAGTAAAGCGAAAAACAGCGTTCCGATGAAGATTGTGTACACAGATAAAAAGAAAAACTGAAAAACTGAATGTGCATTAGACATATAGAGAATTCTAGATTTGGCAAAAAATAATGTGATATTTAATGTAAATTCAAGCCAGATAACGCCTGAATCTAGCCTGTTGTATGAAAGATTGCAAACAATATCGTTGTTTACGCTCCTTTAGCTTGGAGTTACACGAGGGGAAATTTTACACGCTTGTTAAAATTAATAATTTTTTTCTGTGTAGGTATACGGACTCTGATTCGGAGCCCCGAAGCGAAAGTTCTGTAGGTGATATTATTTCAAATTGCATACTCAGAGGGGGGCGGTGGCTGATGAATTTGCGACTAATTGATTTTCGGTCAGTTTCGGGTGAATAGAGGATGGGGGCTAAAAATGAGCTGTGTTTGGGCTGGGACACCGTATTAACTTTTGTATTATTTGTAACATTGCTTTTTTAAGGGTGGCTTGTTGGGCCTTCCCCAACCCCCTGTCTCGCCGGGGGACCATCGTGTACAGCACTGTTTAGAGTCCCACGCTGGCACAAGGACGATGATCAGCCGCTCCTAACATGGAGAACAGGCGCTGTTTTGAGCCGCCCCTAACATGGAGAACAGACGCTCAGATAGACTGCACCCTTTGAGGAGGGCAGCCCTCCCTTCCCTGTCAGCATATGACCAAAGTCCCACCGGGGTTGGTCACCCGATCTTTCCTATGGTTACTCATACCCTAGTCGGCATCACGGGGAGATAGGGATAGGAGTGACTGGACAAGAGGCTAAGGATCGCAGTAGGATCTATTTTATACCTGCAGGTACGCGAAGTATTGTCCAGTCATTTACGAACCATCAGGAGTATTAGGGACGCTCTCGAGTCCCTTTGAATCTCGGAGAGGGTTACGGCAAGGTGATGGATGGTCGTGTTTGTTGTTTAACATTGCAATGGATGGTGTGATTCGAAGAGCTGGGATAGACACGAGTGGCACAATCTTCAGGAAGTCTGTCCAACTATTTGGCTTCGCCGACGACGTTGATATCGTAACACGTAACTTTGAGACGATGGCGGGAACGTACATCAGACGTAAGGCTAAAGCTGGTAGGATTGGGCTTGTGATTAATGCGTTGAAAACAAAATACATGAAGGGAAGAGGCTCACGAGAAGACAATGTTAGCCTCCTAGCACGGATTCAAATCGACGGTGATGAAATCGAGGTAGTAGACGAATTCATGTATCTGGGCTCATTGGTGACTGCCGATAACGACACCCGCAGAGAAAAAAAGGCGCATTATGGCTGGCAGTCGTGCCTACAAGACATTAATTAGACCGGTAGTTCTCTATGGCCACGAAACATGGACATTGCTAGTGGAGGACCAACGCGCCCTTGGAGTCTTTGAACGGAAGATGCTGCGTGCGATCTACGGTGGAGTGCAGTTGGAAGACGAAACGTGGAAGAGGCGAATGAACCACGAATTGCACCAGTTGCTGGGAGAACCTCCCATCGTACACATCGCAAAAATCGGTCGACTACGATGGGCTGGGCATGTCGTAAGAATGTCGAACGACAGCCCAGTTAAAATGGTTCTCGAAAACGAACCGACAGATACAACAAGAAGAGGCGCGCAACGAGCAAGGTGGATCGATCAAGTAGAAGGCGACCTGCGGACCTTCCGCAGGCAGCGAGGCTGGCGAGGTACAACCATGCACCGATTACAATGGAAACAACTTCTGTGTACAGCAGAGGCCACGCCGGCCTTAGTCTGATTGGTAAGGTAAGTTGGGCTGGGACACCGATACAAATTCCATTCAAGCTAAAAACAACGCAATACAATGTACACAAATTATTATTAATTCAATGACTAGCGGGTGAAGATAATTACAAACTTTGATACGGTAATCCATCACGACATAATTTTCTTGTTTTGGTTATGTAATTCCACTTTCAAAACCAAGCTTTACAAAAGGTTGAATGTCATAATATGATTCCAGTGAAAAAGAGTTGCTCATAATTGCTCAAAGTTACTTAGGATTGCTTAGTGTCTTGCCCCTAGAGTTAAGGGTTGGAAGATATGGGTTTTCTGACTCATCCTGTCAGTTCATCCAACGAACAGTGGTCCCTTGGTTATAATGAATTTTACACTTGAGTAATGAATTTCAAAGCGCTTCGCCAATTGTCGCATAGTTACACCCCTTTCACGTAACCATGCGTCCAAATCCTTAAGTTTCCCGCCTTTTACAATGCGCGATATTTTGAAAACGACGAATTTCAACCATGCAAACAAACGAAAGATGACAGTCAAACGCACAGCCTGCTATAATGACTACATCAAAACCATCACTAATACACGCATACAGCGCAAATTTACGTAAATAGCGTATTATAGATACATTCCTTATAACACTCACGATCGATGGATATTATGACATGAAGTAGATCGCCTGCGCTACGCTTGCCGTTTTTTTGATCAAGTGCTAATCAACGGTTTTTTTTCTAATTTTGGGAATTTAAATTTGACTTCCATTCAAAGTTAATCATAGGCAATCGGCTTTGAGGCGATCAGCAGACTTAAGATGATGAGCTACACTACCATTCATTTCGATTGGCAAAAAATAACTGGAAGCCATCGTTGGTCTTTCAAAATTTTTGATAATTTTCAAAACACATGCAGAGAGAAACCACTTTGAAGGAAGATTAATGAAGCGTCAAAAATATATATCGCCTTGGTGCGACGCGTTCGCGGACTGCTGTGATTCATCTTCCATTTCGAACCACCTACCTTTCTGCGATAAAATTATTCGATTTATTATTCAGGATTTCTCTGAGCACTTCTTGTTGTTGGACGGTCCATGACCCTGAACTGAAGACAAAAACCATTCTGCAGCACTTATGAACGAAATAAAAGTCCAGGTTGATGACGATTCACGCACAGTCAGCGGCAAGTACCATCACCAGGGAGCGTTTTACACCATGACGAAAGCAGTAAATTTGTCATGCGGATGTCCTTGTCCCTGGAGAAGATCGATCTCCGTGATGGAACTGCAGCGAGATAATGTCACAATCCCATCGAAATGATTTCGCAAAATACGCTCAGCTGCTTTGCCGTTCGTTCGCATGTACCGAAAGTCAACCTGGTCATCTTTGGTGATTCGCCGAGAGACAAAGTGCGACCACGGCAATAAAAACCTTTTCTACTATCAATAAATCGATAGCCATTAAAATGACAAGTTTATTAAAGATAAACGGTGGATGAGTGTCTTCAACTCGAAGCAGGAACAAGGAGCTCACTTGGAAGACCAGCTGTCGAGTGATGCATTGACTTCAATTCGATTAATTTGGTGAAGATTTTGCTAACGAGGGAAATAAATAAGGGGGATTTGCATTTCAAGTGATCAAAATGGATTGATTAATCATCCCTATCAAGAACAAGATTCAGTTAAGGCTCCGACAGTAACCTTTGAAACTCTGCAGAAGCGTGTTTATTTTATACCCAACACAAGGTCATTGTAAATTGCGGAATAGATCCACATAGAACACGTTTTCCTCGAAATCAAAATCAAGATGAGCAAACGCTTCAACTAGATATCTATGGGTTGGTTCCAAAATCAAACTCACAGTTAACAATGTGGACGACCTTATCGAAATAGGATCTCCTTTCCCATCGTTCAAATTGTCCATACAAACCACTTCAGCGCTGTGATCGTCAACTGGTGCAATTTACATATCATTAATATGATGGATGAAAACCGGCACAATCAGAGAAATTGACAAGTTTCATCTAGTGGTTGATTGTTTTGTTTTAGCTATAATAGTAAATCTTCAAATTTACTCAATAATTTCGCTTCTACCAAAACAATATCAAAAACACTGTCAACTTCAAAGAAACTACAAAACTCGCATAGTTTGTAAAAACTTCCTTGTTGGTCGATTTTCTTGATTGTCTCTCGTTCTAGTAAGGGGCTATTCGTAAACTACGTAGACTTTTCTAGGGGGAGGGGAGGGGAGGTTGACCAAAGTCTGCGCTCTATACAAAAATACAAAAAATTGTATGGAGAAATGTCTACGATGGGGGAGGAGGGGGGGGGGGTATGAGATTTTCAAAAATTAGTCTACGTGGTTTATGAACAGGCCCTAAGCAATACAGAGGCTAGAGCATTCTTCACAGCTTAATTTATTGCTGAAAATGTAGACTACAGTCTGTTTTGTTGAAAATTTAGCTGCAAAATATGGGTGATTTCTTTGGGAAGGAATAATGTTCAAAAAATCTAGAAATATCAAATGTTATTTAGCTTTAACCTTCCTTGGATGTTTACATTTTGTGTTTCGGGTTATATGGACTCGGAATTCAAATTCACATTGTGGAAAAATTTCATAACAAAATTTAAAGTCTTTTCTTCCAATATGCTTATTGTAGTCCCAATTTTCAGTTTCTGGTTAGAACTGCCCTTTTTGACCCGATTGGCCACAAGAAATCTATGCCGGAAGAGGGCATGTTTTGTCACTAAACGTAAGGCGGTGACAGAAACAAATTTTCATCGGATCATGCTTTGCAATGACTCAAAGTTCATAATTTTTCATGAATAGCCTACTTCTAGCCTTGAAATGAACCAACAACAATATTGGCCATTCCGGAACAATCTGGATGCCCCGGGGGAACCCTTCAGGAGGAGACAAATGCGGCTTTTCATCGAAACATGCCCTTCGGCGGTTTAAACTTCATGATTTTTCATGAATAGTCATGAAATGAACCAATGCCCATAATGGCCATTTTGGGACAATCATGGTGCCTCGGGAGAACCCTTTAGGAGGGGACAATTACGGATTTTCGCCAAAACATACCTTTCGAAGGCTCAAACTTTATTATTTTTGTTGTGTAGTCTACTTCTAGCCATAAAATGGAGCAATGACCATATTGATAGCTCAGAAACAACCTGGATGCCCCGGGTGAACCCTTAGGAGGAGTCAAAAACAAATTTTCGCCGACATATACCTTTCGACGTCTCAAACTTCATGATTTCTCACGAATAATCTACTTCCAGTATTGAAATGGACCAATATAGGCAATTCCGGAACAATCCAGATGCCCCAGGAGAACCCTTTAGGAGGAGGCCAATGCCAGTTGCCTTTACTTACAAACGAACTAGGATTGGGTGATATTGGATTGATCTTAGCGAGATTCTTGTGATGTCGATTATCGATATTTATAAATTGATCCCAAAAAACCAGAAAGATCATCTTTTGTTTTGACCATTAAAACGTTAATTGTGCATGCTAAATTGATAAACCTGATCCGAAAAGTAGAAAATTTAAGGAAAAACAGTAAATTTGGAAAAATATTGCAGTTAAAAATATAGTTTGAAGTAAGGCTGAAGATGCCATCTTTTTTGAACCGTTGTAGTGGCTATATTTGTGGAAAAAATCTGATCCAATTGATAAAAGTCATGAAGTTTGAACCACCGGAAGGCATAAGTGGATCCCCTCGGGAAATCGGAACTGTATCAGAATGGTGAATATGGTTATTGACCCATTTCAAGGCTAGAAGTAGACTATTTATTGAAAATCATAAAGTTTGAAACGTCGAAAGACATGTTTCGGTGGATATCCGCATTCGTCCTCTCCTGAACGGTTCCTCTGGTGCATCTGGATTTTTCGGGAGTGGTCAACTTGATTCTGCATCGACTGACGATCACTACAGTTTTTTCTGTCGTCTCCAACGTAGAGACTCGGAGAGAAACATCGTGAAGCGATGCGATACTGGTCCCCACCAGTATAATTAATGGTTACCACCATTTATGGGTTTACATACATTAATTGTTATGTTATGTATTCTCCGTGCGAGGAGTAACGATTATGATGTAGAAAAACTGTAGTGATCGTCAGTCGATGCGAATCAAAACAAACCCAAAAAAGGAGAGAGTTCCTCTCCCATGTGCGCATCAGTAAACAGAGTGCACACAATAGATCGCTAAGAATAAACTATACAAGCCACAGTGGTACATGAGCGTCTTTCCATGCGTCAATTTTTGCCTGTTGAAGTGGCGGACTTGTTCCGTCGCTACAACCTACCCCGCAGTGGGATGTTAGGCAAAGATTGACGTCCATGGTTCGAGTACCATTGGATACATGCCCTTTCGCTCAATTTTCAAAAACATCTGTTAATTTTCCTACCTGCCGCACTCTGACGGACCTTTCAACACTTTCTCTTCACATCTTTCATTCTAGCCAAAAACATTGTTGTTCACTCTTGGTGCCTCATGGTGATGAGCGAACATCTCCTTCTACATCATGGTATGAATATTTTCCCATTTTTGTTTTATTAAATTTCAGCTCCACATCCAAATACACAAACCTTCTTCTTTACATTACTCATAAGGTCCTGTACAACATTTGGACCAACTTTTTTTTTACGTGGCAATCCATTTCTGATTTCACTTCCTTAGGTAGACCTGTGCGCCGCCGCGCCAAGCCGCCGCCGTCGACGATTTTATAGCGCCACCGCCGCCGCTATTTTCGACCGCATTTTTTTGCCCGCGCCGCCGGGAAATTTGAGTCACGCCGATAAAAATTGTCACCGTATATGCTTTAAGTTTAGTTAAGTTAAGTTCATTAGCCCTTCCTGCTTTTATTACTGATGACAAATTATAACATCTCGATGCGTGTGAAACACAGATCAGCTTTGTCGTTTCGTTCTAGAAACTTCGGTGTACATTTTCGTGTTTCGTGTTTTGGTAATTTCGCGAGTGAACTTGACTTTAAAAATAATGAAATGTCCGCCGAAAATTTCCATCGCAAGTGTACATATCGATACCACAAATAATCTCAATCGATCCAGCGATGTGTGGAAAAAAATTGGTGCAAAACATGTCAAAAATGGTTTTACACATCATCTGCTTCCTGACAAAGTGTTTTGCAATGTATGTCTAATCGAAGCAAAACAAAAACTCAAAACCCCCTCGGGAACCTTGTCCAAACATTTTGTTCTGATGTAATTTCAAAGGGCTTAAATTGACGGAACTGCGACACGGAAAATCAAAAATCCAGCCACATTTAAAATGCACTGGGATTTAAATTCAGCGAAAACATATTCTGAAGTATGAGGCTACCAATAATTAAGAAATAAACTAAACATTGTAGTGAATACTGGTGAATAAAACACAACTATCTTTCTATGCAAAGGTAACCTTCAAACTTTCAAATTTTCTTCATAATTAACGAATCGGTAAATATGTTTAATGTTATTTCATAATTTTGTCAAAAATAAAAAAAATGTAATGTGCCGTTCAGTCTACGAGCTATACTGCCGTTCTACGCATAATTGTCCCATATTGCATTTTGAAGATTTTCATTTTTCTTAATAAAACGGTCTATGTTCACGTATATTTACAGCAAACAAAAACAAAAAATATTAGTTATTCGCATAATTGTCCCACTAGCGAAGTATCCAAAAGCAATGTATTTACTTCAATTTTCACAAGGGTATTGTTCAGAATTATATAAAACTAAGGACTAAAAATCGATGTGAGGGGAATGCGAGAGGAGGAAGAGCGTCTCCGTTCAAATACGTAAGGATGAGATTTCTAACAGTGGGTTCACAAATATAGGTCACTTTAATTTGCACACAATTATGGGCACTTCCATTTTATTTGCACAGTGAACGGATTGACCAACAATGGTTACTAACTGACCAAATTATTGTGGGGTTAAAAAATACCGAAGTTTTTAAAAAAACAAAAAGTATTTTATTTAATTCCTAAAACATAAACATAGCTCATAGAAAAAAAACATGGTTATTGCTCAGTTCCTTTCATTGCAGGCAGGTTCTCAATGAATTTGAATTTATGTTCTGGAACATCTTTATGATGCTTTGACAGCAACGCCTTCTCTACCGTCGATCCCTCAAGGAGAATTCTACCATGATACGTGTTGATACATCGTGAAGATCTTATTTGCGATTATTTTTAGTTGCTTCTTTTAGAAGTTGTTGAAATAAATCATGTATTGACGTCTACGGAATTAGTGTATTCTATGTAGTAACCTCATTTTTCGATTTGGATGTTCCAGCTAATTTCAATGTTCGGTCGCGAGTGAATCTAGTTCAGTGTGTATTGACTAACTGTTAATTTCGTTCGAGTTCATAATGAAGCCATTCGCTGCTTTTCGTTTCTTGGCAAAGTTCTCCTCCTGGATTTCTTACTTTGTTTTATTTCTTGGGTTTCGTAAAAGCCTCCATCAGAATCGTCACTTATTTCTAAAGATTTCGCTGGGAAGCTATTCGCATTCGGTGCTCGGCACTTACTCGAGCTGCTGAATCGCTCTCCCGATCCGTCAATGAGATCGAACACGTAGAAATCGCCATAATTGTCATCACTTTCGTATGCAACACGGCCAACGCATCTATTTCCGATTTCGAGTAAAACTTTCAAAATTCTCAGTGGGATTCTTGTGCGTAGAATTGTTCAATTTATTCCATATTTCTCGGCATAACAGTCCCACCAAACATAAATTGATTCTACAAACGAAAACAAATGATAGGATTCATTGGATATGATGGTTTCCAACGTTGTTTTGGATATAAAAGCATTATTTATTACGCCAATTCTTTCCCGATAACAAAAATATGTTTTAACTATAGTTGCATTTTGCTCAGTTGTCTATTTTTTATAATGGAACAATTATGTGTAGAACGGCAGTATATCACTTGATATAGACTAGCTTCATATCAATGTTCGTACATCTACTTTTCACTTGAAATAATGCATCTGACGGCTCATATCAAGATTCGCTATATCAGGTGATATAGCTCGTAGTCTTAAACAATTTTGTTAGGCGTGAGAAAGTTCAAAAACCATCTTTAACGATCAGTGTAAATTAACAGTGATTGGACATACCAGATTTTTGCATTGAATAGTCAAGACTGTGTCAATAAGAGGTATTTTTTTTAATTTATTATATAAGATTTTTCATAAGGGCCTAACTGACAAACGTAAACAATGATTTCTTCCGTAAAATTCTCATTGCACAAAGGCTACCCATGTAAGCATTGACTATGAACATGACAAATCCCGAATCAAATAACTTGGCTAAGGGAACGTTCAATAATGATGTGGCGCAAAAAATGACTTTTTATAACTCCCCCCTGTCACGTTTTTAGTATGGACCTTCAAATTTTTTTGTATGGATTGTCACGTTGTCCCACCCACCAACGTTTTTTTATTGTTAATTTATTTATAAGAAACTTTTAATTTCTTAAATTTTTAAACTTAATTTTTTTTAGATATTTATTTATTTTTATTCTCAGATTTTAAGAAAGAGGAAATGCCGGCTTTGGCGGGTTTTCTTCTATTATTATCAGTTTTTTTTCATTTGGCCAGACAATACACAGAGTGTAAATAGAAGAATATTGTGGCCGAGTTTAAAAATCTCAGAATTTTTTAGATATTTAGAGTTTTAGATTTTTAATATTTAGTAGATTTTAAGGTATTAAGATTTTTAGATTTTTAGATTTATAAATTTCTAGTGGATTTTTAGATATTTAGCTTTTAATTTTTGAGATTTTCAGCTTTTTAGAGTTAACGATATTTAGATTTTTAGATTTCTAGTAGATTTTTAGATATATAAAATTTTAGATTTTTGAAAATTAAGACTTCCAGTAGATTTTTAAATATTTAGATTTTAAGCTTTGAGGATTTTTAGATTTTTAGATTCTTAGATTTTCAGATTTTTGGTTATGAGATTTTTAAATTTTTAAATTTTAAAGCATTCCTAGATTTATAGATTTTTAGGTTTCTAATAGATTTTTAGACATTTAGATATTAGGATTTTTAGATTTTAAGATTTTTAGATTTTTAAATTTTTAGATTTTTAGATTTTTAGACTTTTAGATTTTTAGATTTTGAGATTTTTAGGTTTTTAGATAAAACAAATTTTAGATTTTTCGATTGTTCGATTTTTGAATTTTAAGACTTTTAGTAGATTTTAAAATTTTCAGATTTTTAGATCTTTAGATTTTTAGATATTTAGATCTTTAGAGTTTTAGATTTTCAGATTTTTAGATATTTAGATTTTGAGTTTTAGATTTTTAGATAATAAAAACTTAACTCTTAGCTTCAGGACAAAGAGTCCCTACTGAGAGCTTGCGCCACGTGATGCCGGACAGTTCAGCGCAAGGGTGTCCCACTTAGGACCTGTGCATAAACCACGTAGACTCATTTTTGACAATCTCAGACCTCCCCCACGTAGACTTTTCTCCATACAATTTTTTGAATTTTTTTATGGAGCGTAGACTTTGGTCAAACCCCCCCAGAAAAGTAACATATCAATATGAAGAAAAATTAAAGACAGTTAAATTTTACCGATAGGCCGAATTTTAGATCCATAGACCCACATTTGAACACTTTCCCATGTTTGCATAATATTGAAAGTTTTATTCTATTTGGTAATTACTGATATTTACACTTCTCAATTTAAAGTATATTTACGCTTCTTAAACTGGTTAAGTTTATTAATACAAACATAAGCCAAATTCTCCGTCGACTTGTGATGAACAAATTCTATAATGTTAAGTCTCATATATTTGTACACATACTCTTCCACGTCAATTCATCGACTTGAGTATTATAACACTATGGATATCCGGGTTTTCTATCAAAATATAAGACTTGGAGTGATCCATTAGTGTTATTATTACACGTAAAAGTCAAACAGTTAAAAGGGATAAGCATGAGGAAATGTCGAAGGCATAATTTATGCCCGCGCCGATCCACGCCGCCGCCGCCGCCGCCGCCAAGAACGACCGCGGCGCGACGCCGGCTGCGCCGCCGCCGTTTGAAAATACCATATACGCCGCCACCGATTCAAAATAGATCGGCGCATAGGTCTACTTAGGATGCTTCCGAAGTGCCTGATTCATGGTGGCCCAGTAGTTCCGGTGCGTTCGGAAGCTTGAGATGCTGTACCACTCCAAAACCTCTGTCGAGTTATGGCGCGAGGCTAAATCTCAGAAGAGGAATAAGACGCTTTTGGCAGCATTCCTTTAGGTACACCTGCTCATTTACCGTTCCAGTTGTCACGAATGTGGTGCTCCGCTTTCCACACGAGCAAATTGCTTGCCAAATCATATATTTTTTGGCAAACTTTGACATCTTCTGCTTTCTAACATCCTCAGGGACATCGAATTTATGATGAGCAGCGAAAAACTGGAGCCCCGGAAGCTGCCGGAAGTCTGGTTTTACATACGTCTCATCGTCCATAACGAGGCGATGTGGTTTCGTCAACATCTGGGTGTAGAGCTTCCGTGCAAGTGTTTTACCTACCGTGTTTTGCCGTTCCTCGCAATTAGGCGCCTTTTGAAATTTGTACGTGTGTAGCCCTTTACGCTTTTCGTATCTTGCATGAAAGTTTTGGTTAGATTCAGTTTCTTCGCCACATCTCGAACTGAACTGTTGGGATTGCTCTTAAAAGCTTGAACTACCCGCTTGTGATCCCTAACACTATACGGAGATCCATTTTTGCCACTATTTTCTTTCCGATCGATGGTCAAACGTTCGTGATATCGATTTAAAACACGAGACACCGTAGAATATACCATTCCCAGCTTCCTTCTGATGGCACGATGAGAAAGATCCGGATTTTCGAGGTACGTGCGCAAAATTTCTTTGCCCGCAGCTGTTCTTCCGACTCCATCTTCGCAACGACTGCACATCTGCTAGTGGAACTTACACAGCGTAAAAAAATACACATTGAAATAATTCCACCCAAAATTTCAATAGAAAATACCCAACGGGAAAAATGCTACAGCCATTTAAAAGTGGTGCAATTTGATTCCGTACAACCTTTACTGGACGTCGCAAAGAGCCGCATGATGCACTTGTTTAATCAGCTTCTGGAACTCAACATTGTACCGGATGATGAGTGAGAGTTATTGCCATTCAAAAATCTTGTAAGCCCGCGTCCGACCACAACTCCTATCGACCCATCGCGATGTTATCTTGTATTCGAAAGTTGTTGGAAAATATGATCCTTTTCCGCTTGGACAAATGGGTTGAGACGAACAACCTGCTTTCAGATACTCAATATGGTTTCCGTAGGGGTAAGGGTACGAACGACTGTCTCGCGTTGCTTTCCACAGATATTCAGTTAGCTTTTGCTAAAAAAGATCAAATGGCTTCTGTATTCTTTGACATAAAGGGGGCTTTTGATTCAGTATCTGTTGACGTTCTTTCGGATAAACTCCACGCTTGTAGCTTTTCGCCATTAATGATTTTTGTTTGTACAATTAGCTGTCAGAGAAACATAGGGGCTTTTCTCATGGAACCTCTACAGCTTCCCGATTTAGCTACATGGGTCTCCCCAAGGGATCATGTTTAAGCCCTTTTTTGTATAATTTATATGTCAAAGACATTGACGGTTGTCTAGGTGACAACTGTACGTTGAGACAACTTGCAGATGACGGCATCCAATGGGCTTGCTGACACGGGATCCAATGGGGTCGATCTTCAAGGACCCTTACAGGATACCTTGGACAATTTGTCTACGTAGGCTCTCGAGGTAGGTATCGAATTCTCTACGGAGAAAACTGAGTTGGTAATTTTTTCTAGGAAGCATAACCCACCACAACGGAAGCTTCAAATTTGGGGTAAGCCAAATGGTCTGGTTAGACTCAAAATGCACCTGGAGATCCCACATTGAGTATCTGAAGCGAAAGTGCCAGCAAAGGATCAACTTTCTTCGAACAATTACCGGGACCTGGTGGGAAGCGCATCCGCAAGATCTTCTAACGTTGTACCGGACTACGATTTTGTCGGTTATGGAATACGGTAGTTTTTGTTTTCAGTCAGCGGCTGGGTCGCACATCATAAAACTGGAACGTAATCACTATCGGTGTCTTCGTATCGCGTTAGGTTGCATGCACTCGACTCACACCATGAGTCTTGAAGCTCTGGATGGCATGTTGACGATCTCGGATCGGTTTGATTTGAAGTTATGAACCCTCAGGAAATCGAACGTTTTGAGAAGCTCCTTGAGTTGAATCCTCAAACCCGCTTCATGACCTTGTACCATTTGTACATAACACAGGATGTCAGCCCTTCGCCGAACATTTCCAATCGTGTTTGCTTCTCCGATTTCGACAATTCGGTTCATTTTGATTTATCAATGAAACAGGAGCTTCGTGGAATCCCAGAGCATCATCGTCCTATGATTGCTCCGGTGATATTTGCTGCAAAGTTTGGCCTAGTTGATTCCACCAAAACGTTTTTCACTGACGGGTCTTTGATAGAGGACTCCGCTGGCTTTGGTGTATACAATGAAAATTATAGCGTCGCTCGTAAACTTCAAGCTCCTTGTTCTGTTTTTGTCGCGGAATTGGCAGCAATTCATTTTTCTTTAGTAACTGTTGCCTCTTTTACACCGGATCAATACTTCATTTTCACGGATAGTCTATAGAGGCTATTCGCTCCTTGAGGCCGGTAAAGCACTCCTCGTATTTTCACATGAAAATACAGAAGCTTTGTTGTGGAACCGGGCAATTACCTCCTTCGATTTTGTGGATGGCTCCCCAACACTCCGACCGGTGTGATTGGGTTTGGACCTGGGTGCGATTGACACCTTCCTTTTACCAGCCCCGCTGGCACTCGGGGAATAATTCTTCTTGGGCAAATTAAAAACACTCGCGGACAAATTAAAACTCTATATTTACAAACTCACAAAAAACTTCACAACACTACATTTATTTTCGGCTTAGAACTAACAAACTTTGTTCTTATAAACTAAACACGTATAAAAAATCTTGGCCATGCGAAGGCCACTACGCGCGCCTGTGGTCAAGTTAAACGTCTTAAAGCAACTAAAAGCTAGGGAAAAAACTGATCATCAGAAGCCTAATGAAACGCCGAAGTTTGAAAGGGAGCCACGAACCCCTAGAATTGGACATCGCTCCTAACTCCACTCCACTTATCTCACGCGAACATATCCACCACTGCAGTTCTAAGTGGACCCGCTCTCATGCATTCTCCCGGGTGACGATCAGAGCTCTCACGAATAACGCATTGCCTGCTAGAGATATGGATAGACTCGGGTGGTTGTTTACCTCGCTTCCATCCACACCGCTGTTTACCGCTTCTATCCACACTCCATTTCAGCTAAACTTTTAGCTGTAGATGATCTGCTGTCTGATTGTTTACTGGACCGCAGGCACTCTATTGTTTTGCAATCCTATGATGAGCAGCAGATGTACGTTAAGAGCACCAGGGTTGTAGTGGCAAGTGGGCAAGTGGCGATACTGTTTCACAACAAGCTTCTCAGTGCTTTATCATCGCGTTATTTTATCACCACCTTTGTATGGGTCCCATCTAATTGTTCAATTCCGGGCAATGAGAGAGTGGACTCGCTTGCGAAGGTGGGTGCGATGGAAGGCGATATTTATGATCGACAAATCGCCTTCAAAGATTTTTTTACTATTTTCGTCAACAGTTACTCGTCAGCTGGCAGTTTAAATGGAGTAAAGGAAATTTGGGGCGATGGTTACATTCTATCACTCCTAAGGTGTCTCAGAAATGTTGGTTCAGGGGATTGGATGTGGGTCGAGACTTCATTCGTGTGTCTCGCCTTATGTCTAACCATTATTCTTTGAACGCTCAATTGTTCCGTGTTGGGCTGGGATACAGCAATCTCTGCGAATGCGGACAAGGTTACCAGGACGCAGATCACGTTATTTGGTTTTGTACTGAGCGTTGCGGAGCCAGATCTGAGCTTTATGATTCCCTTCGGGCTAGAGGTAGACAACCTAATGTACCGGTTCGACATGTTTTGGCTGCACGCGATTTGGAGTTTATGAAACTTATTCATGGTTTTTTACTTACAGTAATCTTATGTTGTAGTTTGATTAACTTTCATATTTAGGTTAAATTTTTGAGGACTAAGAGTGTGTGTATGTGTGTGTTCTATTTTTTATTTTATTTGAAATCGTTAAATTGTATTGTATTTGTATTGTAATTTGTATTGTATTTTATTTGTATTTTATGTTCTATGTACCGGAAAACTAATAATACGTTACCTTTGCCTGAAATTCTCGCTTTATTTTTTCCCATCCATAAAATTGTAAATCCTATTAACCTCGAGACAACCGCGAGATATAGTTTTAAGTTACTTGTTTTTTATTTAATGTGAATATAAAACGAAAACTTGGCTCTGTAAAGTTAATTTTATAGAGCCTGTACAAATACCCAAGTTATAACTATATGAGGAGAAAATTTACCGATTACTTAGTATCTTGTAAAAATAAATAAATCATTTTGATCATGAAATAAATTTTAAACTATAAATTATAATTAAAAGAAAAGAATTTTATTCTGAAAACCACACGCGAAGAAAACTTTTGTATAATAATATTAAAATAATACCCCTATTGTGAAGTTTTGGATTTTTCTTACATCATACATCAAAGCACTTTTTTAGTATTTCATTTGAATTTTCTAGAAGCATTTTCATAGGCGTATCCAAGGGGGAGGGAGGTTGGTCCCGTTGCCTCCCCCTCCTCCCTAACTTTTGATTTTAGTACTAGAATTTTAATGTTTGTTTGCATTTGTATTATATATTTTTAATGTTTGTTAGATTGCCCCTTTGCCTCAATAAAATAGCGTGAAGTTGCCTTGATTTTGTAACATGAAGTAGTAAAAATGTGCAAAAAGTGGACATTTATGAGATTTTTTTTGCAAATAGTAACGACTAAAAATTTTATGACACTCTTTTCCGTTTAATCAAGAATACAACCTGGCTAACCTAACGTATCCAAAAAATAGAGATATTTTACAGCTTTAATGGTAACTATTTGACGAGCATTGACTGCTTTTTTCCCCACTAGCTGAAACTTCAAAAAGCTAAGTTCAAATCAATTTTCAGTTCTTGGCAATCAACAAACTGAATATTTAAATCAATGTTATAGCTTTCGAAAGCCAAACAATAATTGTTAAAGAAACATAATTCATAGTTAGAAAGTGTATAAATCGAAAATGTTTATTTAAACTATTCATAATATGGGCCAAACCAGTCAATGTTTAATCGCTGATCAATGCTTTTCTGTTTCACGATACTGTAGTTTCATGTTATTAAGAATATATAATAACTATATAGTTTGATTCAGTATTTTAAAGTATTGTTTCCGTATCCAAGAGATTTTAATAGAGCATATGCTACGATATTATCCGGGCGAGATGAGACGACGAATCAGTCGTCGAATCAGTCATTAAATTAACGTGTGAGTATGCAAGACAGTATGCTCATCAGAGCGAAAAGTTGCAGTTGTCCTATCCTATTCAAAGATTTAATCCGTTTATATGAGCATGTGCAAGATAATAAGCATGATTGTCCGCCGTAGTTGTTACTTCAATGTTGTCAGATCAGCTGTAGTTACACAGAGAACCAACATATGATGCGTGGGACTAACATAAATCCTCAATATATAAAAACTGGTGATCTCAAACTAAGGCAATAATTGGCACCTTCCTCGCCCGAATGTAGGTCAAATAAGGAAAGGATAGGAATGTGTTGACGTGCTACTCGCTTTAATGGAAGCAAAGACCGCTACTGCAGGTTCACGAGAAATCATTAGAATGTTGAATAACATGATTGGGTTGTTTTTAGTACACGATAAGCTGAATTCACGCGGCGTTTAGTAAAATATTTTTATATAGTACCGATTTCATATTTGAACGTTTTTATATCAACAATAGATATACTGTTGGAGCTACTCACAAAAGGGAATAGTGATTTATTTGCTCCAGGATATGGTGGTGCGGCGAGCATGGTAAACCAATATTATGAATCACAATTAATTGGTCCACCCTCCCGCAATCCACCACATATCACAGGATACATTTTTGTTGTTTTTTTTACTTTGCACACTCGATCACTCGCATAACCGAAATAATATGAAACGTGCCATGCCTGATAGCAAAATAGGGCTTAATAAAGCATTGACACAACCGTTCACAGCCGATGCTCGAAGCGACCTCTTTTTTCGTATACTTTTAATTTTTACAACTGTATCAAGAAAATAGGAGCTTGTTAGGAACAATTTATGTGAATCAATTTAAAACTGTGAAATAGAATACAAACATAAGCATTCTTTTACTGTTTAGCATGATAATGGCATAAAACATGAAGAAGATGAAAAGGTTCATTGACAAGAAGTTTATCAATCAAATACATACCACAAAAAGTCAAGAACAATCGCATGAATCAAGAAGAAATGAATTATTTTTTTAATTATTGGAAGTTTAGTAGTACCATAAATGGACATTCAAAATTTTTAAGAGTAAGCATTGTCATTTCCAGCATGTAATTGAAAGAAACAAACGAACTAATTTTTTGAACATCCATAAAAAAAAATTCTGCATTTGCAGTGTTGCTTTGTCAATATATGCACTGAAAATTTATTTCCGTACGTAAGCTTTCACTCGTTTCTTAAACATGGATTTTGTACATAGAACAAATGTCTCGTAGATTGTACGAAATATTCTTAAAGGTTATCATATGCTATAATTAAACTATTTTTTTATCAATGCTCGAAATGAATTTGGTGAAGATCAACCAATTAACTAGAAATTAGAAGAAAACCCTCTAGGATTCATCAACCAATTGCTGCTCCTCTTCAATCGTACTCGTACGTGTTGGTGATACTGCTAAGGTGGGCTGGAATAATTGATTTATCCCTAAATAAAAATTAAAGCGCTATTGAGAGTTATAAGTTCATACTTAGTAATCAAGTAACTTGTAACGAGTCACCATGACCTAGTGAGGTCTTGCCATAAAAGTCCGAATCTCATATCAGAATCATTACTTAATATACTGAACAATTGTTAACTTCACGCTGTTTGCGCTTTTTTTTTCAAGTTTATACTGAGTCGATATAAAAGATCTGTCAGTCAATCCTGCATTCACCAGAGAGACGATTCTTTTTTATTGGTCAAAACATATTCATAGCACTTTGTGTTGTTCTCGTACAACGAAAGAATGTTCTTTCTGTGTCAACAAAAGCTTCGTGCTTTTGACAGTTACGCGTGTGGCATTGAATACGAAGGTAGCTTTTTGAAAAAATCAATTCAATTTCGTTGCAGAAATCGTCAAATAGATGTGTTAGTCCTACCTTTGATTTCGTAGTAAAAGAAAAATTTAATTTTCTGTGTGGGTGAGAGGGTCGTGAAAAAAGAGTACATTTTCAGTACAAACTATTAACAAACTCAGTGGTTATCCTATACAAAACTCCAACACCACTGTAAAGCGAATATTTCAACACATGACAGTACCTGCTCGATTTTAGCATGGTTGCTATTTAATGCGGTTTGGTTTTGAAACATGTGGAAAACCTAAGGTTTTTAAAATCCTTTCTGTTTTTTTAAATTCCAGAAAAGGCATAGAATTATTGAATTTTGTTGCCAAAATTTGCCGGGTATTATAAAGTACTTTGGGTGAGAGTAGAGAAGAAATCCAATCGTCGTTAAGGTGAGGGCTTGAATTCCCGCTCCAGTGGGTGAAACTTGAAAATGTCCCTGCTCTAAGCTTCAACAACTGGTTGAAGACGATGTAATCTCTCGTCTCTCTCTCTCTCTCTCTCTTTAAAAGGCTTGCCCTCCCTATTTGAAATCCTGGCTACGCCTGTGAGGATTTTAAAAGTTTCGTCCTATACTTTAACATGGGAGCTGTCAGATTTATCACCACTCGGTGTCTTCTTCTTTTTTAAAGTTGGATTCCTCAATAGGTTTTCTTTCCTTTTTTAGCGTTTTAGCTGTTTTCATTACAGTTGGCTTAGTCGAACAGTTTCCATTACTGTTGACTCGATCAAGCGTAAGTTCGCCATTTTGTTTATTCTTTATATGGTTCATGTTTCACAGTGGTTTTGGTGCCGAGTTATTTTATCGTTTAATATTTTTGGCATTTTATTTTGTTTATGCGTTAATCTAATATCCATTCTTGGCAGGATCGCCAATGTAAATACCTAGTAACGCACAATTGTGCTGATTTGCAGCCATTTGCAAATCGCATTAAATCGGTAGTAATAACTCCGCACAAATCGCGACTTACCTACTCGGCGTTTGGAGTTGAATCAATGGCAGTTGGCGCGTTGTATTGACAGTTGGTTGTCACACGATGTTCAGCGCGAGTGATACTGTGACATAAAGCATAAAGCTTATTATACACCTTACACGTAGATCTCCAAAAACAACAATTTACAATTACCAATTGTGGTTATTGGTATAGTTTTTAAACGGTTTCGGGCCTGCTTGTGAACTAAAAGCATGCGGACAAAACCTTAACTTGCTATGTTATCATTGGCTTGTTTTTGGAGTTTTACGTCACTACCCGAAATCATGGATTGTTTACTCATTTTTCGTTACTAATACCAACCTAGGACAGGACCTGCCAGATCAGAGAGAGATGACCTCTTATAAATTTATGATTGCTATGATACGGGGGTCGCTCCAATGTTGCCAGATATATAACACAGTAATCCCATTAAAAATAAAGTAATTGAAAAACTTTATTTTGTCGTTCGTGAAATGAAGCTGCATCAAACTAAACGTTAATTGATAAAATTTCATTGAATTTCATTGATTTTGAATATCAGTTTTGCTGGTTGATCAGCAATCTTGGTTTTGCTGTATGTATTGCTGAAACTACAGCACAAAAAAATCAGCAAAACTTTGCTGTTTTCCAGCAATAAAAATTTGGTGTGAGTTGTCACAAACGAAAAAGTGTAAAAGCAGTGACTACTAGCAACACCGCCAAACCAACAACAAACTGCCTGCTTGTAACATAACCCGACGGAGGCGGTAGAGGCGGTTGTCAAAGCGACCAATGAAAAACGGTCTTTTTTTAACAGGTTAATGGTCTTGTTTTTGCACTAACAGCTGGCAGGTCCTGTCCTAGATACCGACAAACACCTTGCTCTTCGCCACCTGTTTAGACCTAATTGATATAGTATTCACTGATTTGATTCCACTTAGCAAGCCTTGACCAAATCACAAGTCTTCTGAAAAGTCAGTCATCTGGACATTTCAAAATTACTCTCGATGGCGGTCACAAAGAGAAAATCAAAATCTGTATCAAAATCTAAAACCTCTGCTCCAAGTCGAACACAGGCGGAGAAATTCACTCGGCGGTCCTCTCGAAAACAGTTCCAGTATCCAGGACACATCGTCATGCTCGTAACAGTGTTCGAAGAATACCGCCCCGTGCCTCAAGTTCAAGCCCAACGGACCTGGATCTCCCGAGACAAGGACAGATTGTCCTGCTAGACGCGTGCAATGTGGGTTATTTTCATCTAAATCATAGGGGCTTCTCGGCTGAAGGCGTTCGCCTGGCGCTGCAGCATTTCGATGACCGCGGTTTCGAGGCCTACGGGATGTTGCCAAAATTTCGTTTGAAACCAGGCAAGTCGACGGATTCGAGGCTGCTTGATATGCTGTACGAGAATGGGAAAATAATAACCACACCCTGCAAGGAGTTCCCAGTTCGTGGAATGTGTTACGACGATCGTTTCATGCTAGAGGTCGGAAAAAATTTGACTGTGCGGTGGTATCGAACGACATGTACCGGGATATTATGGACGAACGACCTGGTTGGAGGAATACATTTTAAGGAATAGATTTGGATTTCAATGGAATGGAAATTCCTTCAATGCATACAAATAAACTACGATATTTTTAATGGTGAATTTTGCAGAAATAAATGTTGGATCAATTGTGCTATAAGTTTTTTTATACCAACCAACATTCCACATTGCTCAGTGCACAAGCAAACGCAATAGTTCGTTTCTTCCGTACTCCGTTGAAAGCGTTTCACAGTTCCTCATTCCCAAATCCCGTTGTTGTTTTTTGTCGCGAGTTGTTTATTTTTAACATGTAAAATAGACGTTCAGTTTAAGCAGTGCAAAGCCAATAATTAGTTCCTATTGGCAGGAGATAAGCCATTTTGCATATGCTATAGCGTCGCTGTGTGGTGACGCACACCAGCAGTCCACCAAGTGTAATTCGTTCATCCGTTCATCCAAAGAGTACATTTTCAGTACAAACTATTAACAAACTCAGTGGTTATCCTATACAAAACTCCAACACCACTGTAAAGCGAATATTTCAACACATTGCTCGATTTTAGCATGGTTGCTATTTAATGCGGTTTGGTTTTGAAACATGTGGAAAACCTAAGGTTTTTAAAATCCTTTCTGTTTTTTTAAATTCCAGAAAAGGCATAGAATTATTGAATTTTGTTGCCAAAATTTGCCGGGTATTATAAAGTACTTTGGGTGAGAGTAGAGAAGAAATCCAATCGTCGTTAAGGTGAGGGCTTGAATTCCCGCTCCAGTGGGTGAAACTTGAAAATGTCCCTGCTCTAAGCTTCAACAACTGGTTGAAGACGATGTAATTCTGTCTCTCTCTCTCTCTCTCTCTCTCTCTCTCTTTAAAAGGCTTGCTCCTCCCCTATTTGAAATCCTGGCTACGCCTGTGAGGATTTTAAAAGTTTCAGTCCTATACTTTAACATGGGAGCTGTCAGATTTATCACCACTCGGTGTCTTCTTCTTTTTAAAGTTGGATTCCTCAATAGGTTTCCTTTCCTTTTTTAGCGTTTTAGCTGTTTTCATTACAGTTGGCTTAGTCGAACAGTTTCCATTACTGTTGACTCGATCAAGCGTAAGTTCGCCATTTTGTTTATTCTTTATATGGTTCATGTTTCACAGTGGTTTTGGTGCCGAGTTATTTTATCGTTTAATATTTTTGGCATTTTATTTTGTTTATGCGTTAATCTAATATCCATTCTTGGCAGGATCGCCAATGTAAATACCTAGTAACGCACAATTTGCTGATTTGCAGCCATTTGCAAATCGCATTAAATCGGTAGTAATAACTCCGCACAAATTGCGACTTACCTACTCGGCGTTTGGAGTTGAATCAATGGCAGTTGGCGCGTTGTATTGACAGTTGGTTGTCACACGATGTTCAGCGCGAGTGATACTGTGACATAAAGCATAAGCTTATTATACACCTTACACGTAGATCTCCAAAAACAACAATTTACAATTACCAATTGTGGTTATTGGTATAGTTTTTAAACGGTTTCGGGCCTGCTTGTGAACTAAAAGCATGCGGACAAAACCTTAACTTGCTATGTTATCATTGGCTTGTTTTTGGAGTTTTACGTCACTACCCGAAATCATGGATTGTTTACCCATTTTTCGTTACTAATACCGACCTAGGACAGGACCTGCCAGATCAGAGAGAGATGACCTCTTATAAATTTATGATTGCTATGATACGGGGGTCGCTCCAATGTTGCCAGATATATAACACAGTAATCCCATTAAAAATAAAGTAATTGAAAAACTTTATTTTGTCGTTCGTGAAATGAAGCTGCATCAAACTAAACGTTAATTGATAAAATTTCATTGAATTTCATTGATTTTGAATATCAGTTTTGCTGCTTGATCAGCAATCTTGGTTTTGCTGTATGTATTGCTGAAACTACAGCACAAAAAAATCAGCAAAACTTTGCTGTTTTCCAGCAATAAAAATTTGGTGTGAGTTGTCACAAACGAAAAAAGTGTAAAAGCAGTGACTACTAGCAACACCGCCAAACCAACAACAAACTGCCTGCACGGAAAAAAATCCGTTACCGGATTCATGAATAAAAATTCATGAAATCATAAAATATGTCACTTCATGACATTATGACTATGGTTCATGATATCATGACAAAAACCACAATTATCATGAATAATAACAACTGCTCGGTTGAAAATGAGTCATGATCGCCACAAGCGTTATTATTAATCAATTACCGTTTGGATGAATCCAACTCGGAATAAAATATCATACCGCTGAGTCATGGAATCATGACCCTCATTTATGCTTTATAACTGAAATCCCAAAAATCATGAACCAAAACAAACGTATCCATGAATTTGATTCATGGTCGCTCTATAAGCGTAACGCATCGCTGTCAACCTGTCAAAAAAATTTATCAATTCAATCGAAGCATGCCTACCGGTCGGCGGTAATTTTCAGGTAAGGTTTTAAAATCCTAACAAATGCTCGAAAAAAACTAACTTGTGCTTAATTGTAGTGTGAAAACATCAAGAGCACAGCTTACCGCGTAGTCGCAGCAGCAACGGTACACAGCAGCAGCCGCAGCAGCAGTAAAAGAAGCAGCACCAAAACCTAGCGGAATGTTTTTTTCCATCTTGATTTTTATTCGATTAGGGTGAAATTAAAACGTTTTTATTCAAAAATCACATCAAGCTATAAGCTATTTGTGTCAAATAATTTTTAGGTTTGATTTTTTTGTTTTCAAATAGTTTGGATTGTTTGTAAATAGTTTAGAAGCCCTCTGTTAAAGAGACTCAAGACAGCTTCATACTGGAAGTGGAGGTAAGTTAGAAAATCTTTGTAAATCGACAGCTTTGAAGACTATTCACTAAATTAAAGTTCGGAAGTCTGACTTTCGAATTCCAAACTTACTTCCGACCTATACGTCAATCACTGTCACTGTCAATTCGCGGTCATGTCAAGACAGCAGCAATTAACACATGTAAATGTAAAGCAATGTTATGTATAGTATCATACTACACAAAATGAGTGCCGTAAGTTCTTGTTAACCCCATGATTGGAATAGGGTCGTGAGGTGATTGATCCGTTCTCTACCCTCTTTGGTCGAGTTGGTGTAAAGTCGGAGAATCTGTGGCGAAGCTGTATGACAGGTTTGTCAGACGGTTTGCCAAATCTGTCGTAAGACACAGACTCTCCAACTCGACCAAATTACCAGGGGGCGGAGTCAATGTTGTACAACATTCGGAGCGTGTGTGGGGGCCTTACAATAGTGGGGCCTAGAAGCTGTATTTGCCGATGTACACGATAGAATCAGAACCTCCTCGATCAATCTCTATAGAGATATTCTGCAGTATTCTGCAAACAAAGTTTAGAATGATTGGAATGCTGAAAGGTATATTTTCACCGAAGACAGGAAACGATTTGACGTAAACGTGCACTTTTATCACATATTTTCTGTTTATGTCGGAGTGAAATCAATCAATTGATGTTTCAATTTTTCTGAGAATGAGATGAATATGGGAGCATCAGATGAAAAATAGAACAGTTTCCCTATATTGACTAATCTAACGTGATAGCTTTGGCAAGCAGGCAAGTTTTAATTTCGCCTTATGCATTGTTTTTCTAACGAAATACAAGATTACTACTCCAACCTTTATTTCAATTTATTATAGTCAACACCAACCGCCATGAGTAACTCTGGGCTAGTATGTTTCCTTTGCAATCGGAGATTCCCTGAAGCAAAAGTGTTGATGGCACATTTGTCAAGTGTCACTTCTCACCATCTGAATCAACACAATGCGTCCAAGAAAACTGTGGCAGAAAATAAACAAACAGTTAATGTTTTGTACGCCATCTAAGAAAGGAACACCCTCAAATTGAACCGGAAGATTGGAGATCTAAGAGGTTACATATTGCACCAGAAGATAACAGGTAATAGGTAACTTCAACCCTTTTCAATTTGGACACTCCCAGCAAAATCATATGGAAGTGTCCAAATAAAAGTGGTTTTAAGAGTGTCCAAATTACGTTGTTTACCCTCATTTTACAAAAAATAGGATTAAAGGATAATTTTTATTTATTTTGTTTTGTTTTAGCGTTGTTGATGCTCCAGACCACAGGAATGAATCTAATTCCGAGCAGTTATCAACACCACAAAATTGTGATACCAAAGTTGATGATCAGAATCAACCCGAGGACTTATGGCAGGATATGCGAAGGCATCTTGATGATGATCTTCTAACATCAATTCAGAAAACTGGAACATATTTCTGCACAGCTTGCCTAACTATAATCGAGCAATGGTGTTTGAAGTTATCGCTTCATTGAAAAATATGGTTTTGGAACCATTGATGACGATTGCTTGTGATGTCGTCAGACCAATAATTCCAGAAGTAGAGAAGGCTACCGTTTTGAACAATTTAATGAAGATTACACATGCTTTCGATGTAGTTGACACTGAACACAAGTTTGTTAAGCTGATGAAGGAAGAATGTCATTTCCAAATGCCTTTTATTGATCAAGTTAGCAATGAGTTGATCCCCGTGGAAACTGGTGACGGCGTTGAATTCATAGAAAAATCGAAATCAAATGTGTACATTGGACTAGAGAACTTTTTTACCATTTTTTCTCTATTGAAGCGAATATCGAAGCACTATTCGATAGCTATCAGCAGATCACTACTTCACCAGATGATGTGAATGATAATTTCGTGAAAGGAAAATTCTGGAAGCAAAGATCGGAAAAAGATTTTACCAAATTTGCATTCCCTACTTTATTTTTACTGATTCGTTTGAAATCAACAATCCATTGGGTTCGAAAGCTGGCAAGCAAGCTCTGACAGGATTTTACTTAAATTTCCCGAGTTTACCAAGACATATTCACGACAAAATTGATAACATGTTCCTGATCCAGTTCGTATACTCCGCTGTCGAGAAATCGTTCAGCAACGAAGAAATCTTGAACCATGGTTCAAGAAATCATTCATATAGAAGAAACACCTGTACGAATTCGTGTAAAAGGTGAAGAAAGGAATATACATGTTTTATTTGGAGGTTTGCGTGGAGACAATTTGGGTATTTTACAGTATTTTAGACTACAGTAGATCATTTGTTGCAAATCATCCATGCAGGTAAGAAACATCGAAGAGCTGTCTTAAGGTGATTCCTCGTAGCGTCCACACTTTAAGATTTCAAGTGAGCACGACTCGCCAGCCGCTGAAATGTCGCCTGCCAAATTGCTACTTCGTGCTTGCTGTATCGCAGCAAACAAAATAGCATTTTGGCAGGTGCAATTGCAACGGTTGGTGAGTCGTGTGCGCTTGCAATCTCGAAGTGTGAATGCTACAACCACCTTAACTGCCTTCATTGCGATAATTTTAACCAATCTCATTTTATCTATTTACTTGTGCAGGATTTGCTCAATGAATCTTGAAAGCATAAGGGTTAACACAGAAGACGATCCTGCTCTGTACCGTACTATTGTGAAGGTTTCGCACATGATGCTGTTCCTAGTTGCATTCTTCGTTTCATTTCAAAAGGCTATTTTTCACTATTCATATTGAACCAACGCGTTCAGCGATATGAATATAACATCAATGAGCGAAAAAGTATTCCACCACAAATAAAACAGGAGAATTTAGAGTGTCTGAACCAATTTAAGATGTCATTTAAAGTATTCACGAACACTCATAATTTCGGACCGCTGCAATTGGACGAAGAGACTGGATTTTACATAAAACTGCACTGCATTCCAATTCAACACAAATTGATTTCCGGTGACGATAGTGTAATCGTTCGAGTGCTTAACTACGTTATGTTAGGAAAGACGAAAATAACAGCTGGAACGGTGTTGATTGCCAGGAGACATGATATTTTTCTCCAAGAAGTGCCCCATATCATAAAAAATAATGAAGTGATAACATTTGTCTGCCATACATATAAGGCCTGTGTGTTCGATGAACACCTGGATGCATATGTAGTTTATCCGCATAACTATGAAATCGGTAAATGCGGTATTGAAGTAATCACTCATTCTCCGTCTCATCTACATCACCTACCAGATGGCCGGAAAGCGAAATTAACGGTGGAACAAATAATTTTTTTTAATTTACCCAAGAAACAAAACAGTTTTTTTATTGCTTTATTAACGAGACTTCTCGTAAACAAAATAGGGTTAAAACTGTGATTACGATTGTCACAAACAAATGTTTTTAAAATTCAACAATCTGGTGCTATTTTGTTGTTGAGTTCATATTTGTAAGGCTACTTTCTTTTTTTCATGTAGACTGCGGGTGACGTCGAAGTCAAGATCAACCAGCGATTGGAGTTTCTTCGGACAAAATTTGAAAATGTCCAAATGCAGCCGCAAATAATCACGGTACGAGCATCGCGACCCGATTAATCCATTATCGTGCTTTTCGGCGGCTCCGAGTACAAATCAGAAAACATACTGCAATCCATATGTATGTGCATGCACGTAACGTTCGTGTTGAACCTGCAGTACACGCCGGATTGCAGGCCACTGTGGCTGTTTCTACAAACCTATATGTTTAAAATGCCAGCATCGATCGTGGAGCTGCCGAAAAGCACACGTGATTTGCTGAAGGCTATCGATTGTTAATCCTCATTTCCTTTGTATTCATGCCATTTCCGTAATATACTTAAATTGAAACGAAATCAAAAATGAGTTTACTGATCAAACTCCTGAAAGAATCCGTTTTTTCTCATATTCATAAGTATGTTTCATGTTACCATGAACTCGCTTCATGGTACCTATATGGAATCATGAATAATGTTCATGTTTTAATGTTTTTTTTCGTAGTTCCAAACGAAATGCTTCATGATATCATGAACCAAACTGTCCGTTTTCGTCACTAAAATTGGAATCATAAATGACAGGTGCCAATAATCATGAATAGTAGTGCATGTTTTCATGAATTTAATTTATGGTTACTAATCAGATGCTTCATGATTTCATGAATCAAGTTGCCACTTTCATCATCAAAAATCAAAAACATAACGCCATAGTGGCGTTACGTTAGATTATAGTAAGCTGATTCATGATTTCATGACTTTTATTCATGGTGTATATTCATAACATGAAAAAAGACGTTTTTCATGATATCATGAACCATTTTGCTAGTTTCGAGCACCGGATTTTTTCCCGTGTGCTTGTAATATAACCTGACTTGAGCGCGGTAGAGTGAGGCGATTGTCAAAGCGACCAATGAAAAACGGTATTTTTTTAACAGGTTAATGGTCTTGTTTTGCACTAACAGCTGGCAGGTCCTGTCCTAGATACCGACAAACACCTTTGCTCTTCACTACCATTTAGACCTAATTGATATAGTGTTCACTGATTTGATTCCACTTAGCAAGCCTTGACCAAATCACAAGTCTTCTGAAAAGTCAGTCATCTGGACATTTCAAAATTACTCTCGATGGCGGTCACAAAGAGAAAATCAAAATCTGTATCAAAATCTAAAACTTCTGCTCACAAGTCGAACACAGGCGGAGAAATTCACTCGGCGGTCCTCTCGAAAACAGTTCCAGTATCCAGGACACATCGTCATGCTCGTAACAGTGTTCGGAAGAATACCGCCCCATGCCTCAAGTTCAAGCCCAACGGACCTGGATCTCCTAGACAAGGACAGATTGTCCTGCTAGACGCGTGCAATGTGGGTTATTTCATCTAAATCATAGGGGCTTCTCGGCTGAAGGCGTTCGCCTGCATTGCAGCATTTCGATGACCGCGGTTTCGAGGCCTAGGAATGTTGCCAAATTTCGTTTGAAACCAGGCAAGTCGACGGATTCGAGGCTGCCTGATATGCTGTACGAGAATGGGAAAATAATAACCACACCCTGTAAGGAGTTCCCAGTTCGTGGAATGTGTTAGGCGACGATCGTTTCATGCTAGAGGTCGGAAAAAATTTGACTGTGCGGTGGTATCGAACGACATGTACCGGGATATTATGGACGAACGACCTGGTTGGAGGAATACATTTTAAGGAATAGATTTGGATTTCAATGGAATGGAAATTCCTTCAATGCATACAATAAACTACGATATTTTAATGGTGAATTTTGCAGAAATAAATGTTGGATCAATTGTGCTATAAGTTTTTTTATACCAACCAACATTCCACATTGCTCAGTGCACAAGCAAACGCAATAGTTCGTTTCTTCCGTACTCCGTTGAAAGCGTTTCACAGTTCCTCATTCCCAAATCCCGCTTGTTGTTTTTTGTCGCGAGTTGCCTATTTTTTAACATGTAAAATAGAGCGTTCAGACTACAGCAGTGCAAAGCCGACAACCGGTTCCTATTGGCAGGAGATAAGCCATTTTGGCATATGCTATATAGCGTCGCTGTGTGGTGACGCACACCAGCCAGTCCACCGCGTGTAATTCGTTCATCCGTTCATCTGTCAACCATCACCGATCATTGTATCACAATCGTTATGCGCTTCAATGACGTTTATACAAGGTCCCCGGGGCCACCCGGCGTTATGGAAGCGAAAATACTAGTTAAACATTTCTGGACAAGCGAGAGCCGACGTCAAACTACTATAACATTCCATACTGAGAACTGATAGTCGGACATTACCCTAAGCAGCTGTGCCGTGTATAAAGGAGAGATAAGCATTGTGAGGAAACACAAATACCACTACACATTTCTACATCAACGAATACCGTTAAGGCTGGTGGCCCAGAACACTTGTACTCAACGTCGTTGGTTGCGCTTCACTCCTCACCGGTATGAGGCGGCCAACACATTCGATGCCTGGCAGCATGCAGACTCGGTACACTGGAAAAATACTTCCCTTAGCTACTACTGAAAACACATGTACCGTGATCAAACGTCAATTCGTACACCACCACCCCAATCATTTCTTTTCTGATTACTATGAAGGAAAACGAGTAGATTTTATGAAACTTTATTTACTATATATTTAAAGTGCGAAAATGGTGTAGCTTCACCACATAATTCGTTTTTGAAAAAATAACTATCAGTTCCACTTACAATGATTCAAAGTTAGAACACATGCCAAAATTCAGGCAAATTCAAATTCGCACAGCATTATTAATATTGTTGCGCAACTTTTGGAGATTGTAATCAATTTTAAAGATTTAATACTTTGTATGGTAACTCTTGCTCGTTATAACAGCTTTTAACCGTTTTGATTTTCTTTCGTCAACGAGTTTTTTTGGTGTATTCGAGTGAATGTTTGTCCAGCCCTTCCATCAAGCACTTCTTAAGATCATTTTTGTTCGAAATATGATGGTTTCTCACGGTTATCCAAATATTCCCATAGATTTTAAATGGGATTGATGTCAGGAGATTGGGGTTATATCGGATAACTTTTGAGCAATTGTAAAGTAACCACGTACGAACTTTATGCTTTGTGTTTTGGGTCATTGTCGTGGTAAAACTTAAATTTTGATCTAATCCCATTTTATAGTACTTGTTTCAAATTCTGCTTCAAAATTTTCAAGTAAACATTTTGATCCATAATAACACTGATAAAAAACCAAAATTGTCTACACCTTTAGCACATACCCCATACCATCACCCCACTTCCACTATGTTTAACTGTTGCTTTTAGATTTTTCACATTCAGCTCATCATTCGGCTTCCGCTAAACGAACTTCGACCATCTGAGCCAAATATGTTGAATTTCGACTATCTACGAATACATCTTCCCAATAAGATGTTGGGGTGTTCTCGTGCTGTTTAGCAAAGTCAAATCGAAGTTTTTTATTTTTCTGGCTGATGAACGGTTTCTTCAGGCACCCTTGCATTAAAGTTGTTCCTTCTTAGTACATTACGGACTACGTTTCGGGCAAACCTTCACTTTATTTTTGTTGATTAAGTTCTTTCGTGATGTTTCGCAGAAGA
>JASCZW010001296.1:0-62987 GCA_034211315.2 Aedes japonicus
GATGAAAATTTGGGTGGATTTAGTTCATAGTGCATTATTTACATCCTGCAAGTTTAAAAGTCCTGTGATCAAAACTCGCGGAAATGGAGTCGAAAGAACAGCTCGTGCGTGATAAAATCTTGCGCATTCATCACGAGAACAAGGATCTCTCGCATCGTTCCATCGCTAAAACGTTGGGAATCGCGAATTCCACGGTGTCGCGAGTGATTAAGCGGTTCGAGGAACGGTTGACCACCGATCGGAAGCCCAGAAGTGAAGGAAAAAGTATTCCGTACAACACCAAAAATCACAACCGCGTAGTTGGGGCCTTCAACCGAAACCCGAACGCCTCCGTTCGGGATGTGGCTAAGAAGCTGCACCTACGACCAAGTTTTGTCCAGAAGGCCAACACTAAGGCTGGGTTTCGAACGTTCAAGGTACAAAAGGCCCCTAATCGCGACGAGAAGCAGAACAAGTCCACCAAAACCCGTGCCAGGAAGTTGTACCTCAACATGCTGACGAAAGTTGAATGCTGCATCATGGACGACGAAACATATGTGAAGGCCGACTTCAAACAGATCCCCGGCAACCTGTTTTTCACGGCCAAGGATAAGTTCAGCGTTCCGGAGCATGTCCGCACTCAGAAGATGTCCAAATTTGCGAAGAAATTCCTGGTTTGGCAAGCCATCTGCACGTGCGGGAAGCGGAGTGCACCTTCGTGACCCAGGACACGATGAACGGACAGGTGTACATAAAAGAGTGCCTCCAGAAGCGGTTGCTTCCTCTCCTGAAGGCCCACAACGTCCCAACAATCTTCTGGCCGGATTTGGCCTCATGCCACTACTCCAAGGACGTGCTGAAGTGGTATGCGGACAATAAGGTCAATTTCGTGCCGAAAATGTTCAACCCTCCCAACACTCCGGAGCTCCGCCCCATCGAGAAGTACTGGGCGATTATGAAGCAGCACCTTCTTAAATGACCTAAGGTAGTGAAGACAGTCGAGGAACTGAAGAAAGTATGGGTTTACATGCAAAAAACGGTTGATTCACAGGTTGTGCAGAATCTTATGGGGGCGGGCATTTGCGTATGGACTGTAAATAAAATACGAGTAAAATGGTAAAATGAAGTTTAATAGTTATTTCTCAATCCCTGAAAATTTGATGGCAATCGGATGAAAACTCGAATTTTGCGAATCAATTTTGTGTGTGGCAATTTCATCGTGGACACCCTTTTAACCTCAAGACGACTGCGAGTAATCGGTTCTATCCCCCTAACTTTAGTTTCAAGACAACTGATGTACATAAACATGAAAATTAGACTCTGTAAATTGTATTCGAATGAACCTTTACAAATGAATTCACTAGGAACAAACCTTCATGTATTTTCAACAAACCTTGCTTGAAGGAACAAACCTTCAAGTACCTTGCTACTTTAAACTAGCATGTCAAAAATTTTTGTCTAGGCTTGGAGCAGGTTAAATTATTTTCGGTGTAAAATGTGTACTTCAACCGGAAGACTTATACCCCGTTCACACTACAATCTATATTACGTGATATAGAGTATCTTGATATCAAATGCCATGCATATTATTTCCAGTGAAAATTAGATGAACAGATATCAAAATAATCTATATCAATGAGGTGTTTATAGGTGGCGAACAGCAAGATGTTTGGCGGTATTAGTAACAAAAAATATGAAAACAATCCATGATTTTGGAAAGTGACATAGAACTGAAAAAACAATCAAATGATAGCAAAGCAAGTTTAGTTTTTCTCCGCAGCCTATAAAAAGGTATTTTTAAGCCGAACCTTTTCAAAAACTATACCAAATATCGAAAATAAACATTCCGCCTTGTGATTTGCTGCTGTTGTGAACTATTGTTTTTGGAGATCTACGTCACGGATGTTTACAAACAACAGGCTGTGCATCATCTCACCAACACAAAGACAGTATTTTGCATTACACTAATACAATTCCACCTGTGTAGACCTCAGTGAGTCTATATCACGTAATATAAGATGTAGTGTGAACGGGATGTAAGCGCACTCAAAATTCATCAACATTTGTCATGCAAGATATTCTTCCGTTCCGTGATAATCCTGCGTCAAAATTATCTGTCAAATGGTTTATTGCTGGGAGGCAGAAACAAATACTACACATACAATGTATTCAGTGAGTTTCCATATTTGGCAAGAGATTTTTTTAGCTCACTAACATAATCAAGAGAACTGTTGTGAAAATCAGTAGTTTTTGTTTGACGTGTCTCTGATGTTTATGTCTTACCGTTACATGACTTCATGCTGTTGTAAACATTCGTTCACAATTCAGTTCAGTTTCGCTCGTTTCGCTTTTTGCAGTTGCCTGTCGAAGGTGTTTCAAAAAAATTTCAACATGAAGTTTAAAGTTTAATACTGTGGCCAAGACAGCAGGAACTATCCGGGATTAAGCTTTTTTTGCGTTTTCCCAGTTAATTCACAATATTCAAATGGATAGAATTCTGTCGGCTTTATTCTGAGACAACCGGAATTAAACCAAGCTCGTTAGTCTGTAGCGTAAGTTAAAAATATTAGTTTTTTTACAGGTATTCGATTATTAATATCATAACAGTGCTATAAACTGCTTTAATTAACGTTCTGTAGGTTCATTTTTAAGAAAGTTTTTTTCCGCAATGATAACCACGGAAAGAAGTTGAAGATATCAAATGCCGTTCCATCAATTGATGCATTTTTGTTGCCTTTCGACGCCAAGCCGCTGGAACGCGATAGAATTTTGCATTTCTTTAAATTTTATCCTCTCTACTCTTCACCAGCGCCTAAAAATAAAAACAACGTGAACTTTCTTACAGTGAATAAACGCCATCTAAAGACAAAGTAGATGAAGAGAATTTCGTTGCACATTAAGAAGCCGTCGGGAACGAATCAGCTTCTTTTGATGAATGTATAATTCAATGGTGTGAAAATCTGGTTCCTGTGATTTTTTTAAGGTACAAACGCCTCTGTCTCGCTGCACCCGCCATATTGACAATTATTCTCGATACGTAGTTTCAAAACAATCATTGACGTTACACAAATTTTAACATTGAAAACATTTGTAACAAATTTAACATATATTTGTGGCTAGAACACTCAAAAGTTTACGTTGCAATACACATGAAAATATTAGCTTTGATGATCATTTTCATCACGTGTGGTTTCCACACTGAAAATTTATTTTCGTAAAGTAGCTTTCACGCGTTTCGTAAACATGGATTTTGTACATACAACAAATGTCTCGTATATTGTATGAAACATTCATAATGCTTTTTATCTGGTAAAATGCTATCATTACACCTTTTTGTAAAATGCACGAAATGAACTTCGTGATGACCAACCAATCGCTGTTTCTCTTTTATACCGTACTCATGTATGATGGTGTTGCTGCTGATATGGGCGGAAATAATTTATCTATCCCAAAATAAAAATCAAAGCGCTGTCTCGAGCTATAACTTCATGCTCATTAATCAAGATTGATCTCACGAGTCAGTGTGGCCTAGTGAGATCAACCACGGATTTAGAATCTGTACTTTCCAAATATTCAGGTTAGAACCCCATGTCTGAAACAATAAAAACAAACGCTGGACAATTCCACGTGGTCGCGCTTTTTTTGTCAACTACATTTTGAGTCGATAAAGTAGATCTGTCAGTCCTTCATGCAACCACCAGAGAGACGTTTCTTTTTAATTTGTGATAAAATATTCGTAGCTCTTTGCATTGTTTCCGTACAATGCACGATTGTTTTGTCTGTGCCAACAAAAGCTTCGTGCTTTTGACAGTTGCGCGTGCAATTAATTACGAATATATCTTCATAAAAAGAACAAATCAGTTTCGTTGCTGAAAACAACGAATGGATTAGTGAGTAATACTTTCGATTTTGTAATATAAACTAAAATTTACTTTCAGTGTATATTACAACTCCTTTCGTGTATTTAAAATGTATAGTTTAAAATTTATTTCATGATCAAAACGATGAAGATATCAAGTAATCGGTAAATTTAACCTGAACCTTAGCAACATTTGCAGATTTTTTTTCTCGTATGGCTATAACTTAGGTACAAGAATAAATGTCTCTAGGAGTTATAAAAGTTATAATAAATTGGTCAAATTTATGATAAAATATCCTTACAGTCAAGAGAGTTGCAAATTTCCTAGGTTTTCCGCAATGCATACACGAAAAAAAATTAGTTCAAATTACTTCCAAGCAAGAAGATATTGTTTATCCAATATCAATACTTCCCATTCACTGCTATTTCATTCTCTTCACGCTAAGACAAGAATACGGAAAAGTTGGTAAGAAATACCGAAAACCGCACAAAAGTGCACATACTGAAATTATCGGTAAACATGGATTACTGAAAATTCGGTATTGTTGATGATAAGCGAAACATGTTAAAAATTACCTATTGTAATCGTTTATTTTTACCGAAAATTAAGTTTTTATTTCTGTTTTAGGAATGCTATAGTATACAAGATTAAAAATTTTAATAGTTTCAAGTTCAATTTTTGCGGATTTTTTTTCCAACGAACCAGAATATGAACTCACAATCAGAGCTCGAAAAAATGACACCCGTCGTTAACGATGAGTAAAAAAATATTCAGTGTGTACAATTTTCGCTCCCTTCATTTCGTTCTATCAGTCACGCAATATATTCGTGTTTACTATTTTGCTATGCTCAGTCATTCCGTTGTCCTTGTGTTCCACACAACTCATTCACACCACAGCAAAGCGCACGGCTATTCAAGTCTCAAGAGATTTTGGTTGCTTGACTGAATGGTCTGGTAACCAGTCATTCATTTTCGCGTTCGTGAGTGATTTTTTTGTTTGCCACAGGATGTCAAGTATTTCCGAACATGGCTGAAGGCAAAGGAAGCCAAAAGGCCAAATGGCCGAAATCGCTACAGAGTTTGTGGGGCATTTGTTCGAAAAAAGGCATTTGCAGGATTTGGTTCGAGAAGTTTTGGTTTTTTACACTTCATTCATTCTCCAAATGAATGACTGTTCTTTCGTCTTCACGGTAGAACGTTGAAATTGAATGAGTTGTTTGCACTTACGTACATTCACTGCTTTCTGGAACGAATGAATGATCAAAATAAAGCAACACAAAACAAGTTGACTCATCTTGCACAAGAGATTCATGAAGGCAAATTTGTGTTTACTTCATGTGCGATAGGAACAGTGCGTGATGACTAATATTTTAACTCAGTCAGGTTGCAATTTGAGAATTGAATATGATATTTTTAAGCTCTGCTCACAATCATATTTAAAACACAGCAGGTATCACGTGAGATCAAATTACGCCAAACTAAAATATATCGCAATCAAGATTTTGGTCCCCGGTTGATGCATCATTGAAGATTTCTGGAACAATTTTGAAAAACTTGTATTTTATACAGGCATTGATTAGGTAGTTAATATCCAGCTCTTACTCACTACTCAACAATTTAAAAAAAAACAACAACTGAAAAGAGAAGTTAAGCGGAACACAGTTCTGTATCAGTTGAACAAAAGTTCAACAAAAATCAACCCCTGTCCCTGATTTAAATTCCTCCATATTTCCAGTTATCTAGAATTGAAAAGTAAAAACAATTTTTCAATGGAATACCCAATTAGCACACTACGATCATAATTGGTTGTACTAACTTGAGTATGACTTAGCAAGTCATATTTATGTTATCTCAACCGGATGGCAACAAGTGTGCTACCAGAGTACAGGTAAATATTTTAACTCTGTAGAAATTTTCGAAGGCGGTTCTGCGTTTGAAACAAACATTCTAATCGTCGAATTTGCGTGAACAACAGCTCAATTTTAAAAACGAATATGACAATCTTGTAGAAAAACAATTCCTCTATCGAATTGTGCTATCGATGTCCTGAATTTAACGATAGCTTGCGAGAAATCTACAATTGAAATGTTTGCTTATAAAAAGCAGAACCATCTTTACAACTTTTTCCGGAATTTACTTGATCCACCTATACTAAATAGTTTTATTCACCCTTCTGGTTGGCAACCATGGCCCTAAAGCTCATTTTTTAATGTTTATAAAAATACAGGTACTAAACTACCCAAGTATTTAGCAAGGATGCGGCACAAGAAGCACAAAACTTCGCAATAGCGGCAGTGTTGGTTTTCAGTACACCGCACAGTGATACAGTTTTAAACTAGTTTTAGGTAAAAAATTACGTAACCATTTGTACTTAATATAAAAAAGTAAAATTGAACGTAATGTGTCGGTAAAGTTTACCGAAATTTTCGGTTTTACTACCAAAACCTAATTATTGGTAAACTTATATTAGCGTGTTGGCTTAACTTGACAGTTTGTAACAGCTCAAATCTGGCTCCACTTGACTGACAATTCAAATTGGCTCCCGTCGTTGTATCAGCAAGACTATGAATCTAGTGACTATACTTCTCCCTCCCAGGTTTATTGCACGACATAACTACAACACAATTGTGCGGAAAAGATATAAACGTTTGAAAAAAGCACATGTAAGCTTGTAATCTTATTTTTTATACTTTTAAAGTGTTCCCAGTAGAGTAGAGAAAAACGTTATCCTACTTCAAAAAATGCCACTAATAGTGTAATAATTTCGCTTCAAACGCATCACGGTGCATTTTCCACAGCAAGTACGACCTGAACATTACTCACCCGGTGTCATAAAACCTGCTCTGAAACATAATTATTATTTCAGAATTAAATACATGAATCGATCAGGACCCACGACGAGCTCCGTTCCTGCATGTGCACTTTCCAAACAACGATCGGCTCCATGGTGTGGTCCAGTCGGTTTATTATTTATGTGAGAACGAATCGCACTCGTAGTTCGGCTGGTGCGCAAATCTCTGTATATATTCAGAGCAACATTCACGGGAATGGGGCAAACATTTAATACAACCAACCATCGAACCTGCGTCTAGCGTCTGACTCTGACCGGTCTTGTGATCCCTTGCAACCATGTAGCATTCGAAGTGGAAAAGCACATGTTTGCGAAATGGCTCACTTTTCCCCGGTTTTTGCCAAACGAAACGAGAACAAGTTGCAAAACATTCTCCAGAGGATCGCCACACGAAGACCGAAGAAGGGCCTGTATGAATTATGATTTCACTGCTAATAATACGTAGCAACGCGCGATGGGGTCCTCATTCGTCTCCTCCCGAGCTTGCGAAAGTCAACTTGCCGCGTGTGCCTTCTTCACCGCCGGGAAGACGAAACTGATGTGCACCGCGCGGAATTCCCATGTGGGTTCCATTGATACACACCGACCGGCCAACCGACCAGCCGACCGACGAATTGCAACTCTTTGATGCCGAACGCAAAACCGTTTATGGCTTCATAATAAATATCTGCGAACTCTCGTCAAAGCAGTTTACTCGCCTTTTCACCTGCTTCGATACAAAGCAATGGCTCTAGGATCAGTTGAAGGTGGTACGCTTGATGGTGCTTTACCCGCACTGCAGCTGACTATTACCACTCATAAATATCATATTTTTAATTAACTCGTTAGAGTACCCCGTGGTAATCGATCATTTCTGCCTTTGCCTCTTCGACTAATGTGGTTTGCTTTGGACCTCAGACCGGAGTTTTTTTTTCAGTTTCGATTCACTTACTATTGGTGTAACGAAATGATCGACGGCAAACGTACGCTAATTTATTGTTCAACGATCACCATTAGTTTGGCTCAATTTAGCACCGCAATTGAGAGTGATGGATCTTGGCTGGTTGCTGGGGCCTGGGCAAGTTTGCAACTGACTGATGGCTAAATCCAGTTCCTGTTGAATGTGATTAAAGAGCATGCTGCAACTGGACACGGTAATGTTTCGAGTTAATTTCAGCCAAGGCTACGGCAAAACAGGACTTATACACCTCTGTGCACTGTTATAGATGACCAGCTAATCAAATCCCCCAGTGCATGCAAAGAAAGTCTTGAAAACCACATCGCCTCTCAGCCGAAAGCCTAAGTGATTCATAATGCCCGAAAGTTTCCAAATAACACTGAAAATGATTAATTCTTCCCATCTTCCCATCTCTCTGTCTCGGAGGTTTTGTCAAATTTCCAAGCTGAATAATAACAAATTTTTACTCAACGCCATAGGCGTAGCCAGGGGGGAGGAGCAGAAGGGGCCGCCAAATAATACATGATTAAGTAACATAATTCATACCTACACTGAAAATAAATCAATAATTTTTATTATTAAAATCTGCACTTAAATCGGTCAATTTTTGCTTCGAATTGAAATCATGTGAGCCAGTATGATTTTCATTTGCCGCACATAATTTTTAACACCCGTCACTTAATACACAGGTTTGTTTCCAATGAGATTGATATGGTCCGCACATAATTTTCAATGGAGCGAGAAATCTCATTCAAGTGTGTTTCACTTTGCCGAATTCTATCCATCTTCGCACTTAAAACGAAATAAATGACCGGGCGCGAAAAGCAATCAGCTGCTTTGCCGAGGTAGAAGAAAAAAACTGCAAAATTGAGAAGCAAAAGAAGTTTACCCTGTGGTGGTTGAGATACTTGGTTTGCCAGCGGAATTCATTGAATTTTTCGAAGGTAATAAATTACTATAGATGTTCTTCTTTGCCATGCTAACAGTGTTTATTTTGAATATTTCAGAATCTGCCGAGCATTTTTTCATCCCGCAGAAGAGCTGCTGAACGCGATAAAATGTAATTCTATGTAACCGCGTGATACTATGTAAGTGAAACAAATAGTGTTATTTTTATATAAGTAAAACAAAAAAAATATTTTATATTTTGGATAAATAAAACCTCTTTAATTCACACATTTTTTTTATTACATGAAAAGATACAAAAATCCAATACTAACCTTTATATGAAAAATAAAATCCATGTACCTTTGCACATAAAACGTATTAAAAAACTCATTTGAATTTGCTAGGACAAGTTAATGTAATCCATTTACACTATAATTAATATCTATTCAGCTGTTGCACTTAAAGACTATATTTATTGCACATATCTTTAATTACTCTATGGGTCATGAAAAGTATTTGACCACATTTAATAAAAACTATGTGCAGCACCAATACAGAGCAATAACTTTGCCCTTTGCCCAAATCTATAAGTGATTGCACTTAAATATAAGGTGCATTGTTTTTTGAGTGTAGTTAGGAAGTGCATCAATGGAAAATGTTTATTTGAAATATTTGTGATATGGGCCAAACCCAGGGGGTTAGTCACTGTGCCACGTTGTGTTTGTGTTTCAGCGTGTCGGAAGGTGTTTCTATGTTTCAAAATATCTGGCAATACTACAGGTGAAAATTTATGCTATTTGGCAACCATGAATTAATTGACGTTTATTCTGACGGTTTTCGCCCGAAATCGTGTTCGGCAGTTGGCAGCACCCTCTCAGATAACAACGAAACTTTCTGAGTGTGTAGACCATGACTAGATAAGCCACTTTGCATACTTAGTTTTTTCAATTTTTTATCGATTTTTTTTCAAATTTGGTTAATAAAAAAAATGACTACTCCTACAAAAAAGTGTTGTATGGGTGAGAGCATGAGCATGAGCATGATTGACCGCCCGAGGTTGCTACTCCGTTATTGCCAGATCAGCTGTTATTACACAGAGAACCAATAGATGATGCTTGAGACTAGCATCCTCAATGTGTAAGAACTGGTGATCCCAAACTAAGGCAATACCAGCGCCTGCCGCCGCCCGAATGCAGGTCAAGTAGGGAATGGGTAGGAATATCTGGATCAACAATAGAAAAGGGCCCATCATCATTTGTAAACAAACACTTCTGAGCCGTTTTCTCGCAAGCCGCTGGCTGCACACGCAAACCTACAGAATCCTCGTGTGGGAAACTTCCCTACATGATGATGGTATTGGTTTGCATGGGTGGCCTACGCTTTGCGAGGAAATAGGCTCAGAAGTGTTTGTGTACAAATGTTGATAGGCCCTTTCTGTTGTTGTTCTAGATATGTTGACGTGATACTCGCTTTATTGGAAGCCGAGAACACCTCTGCACTTCCACGAGAAATCACTAGTATATTGGATAAAATGGTTGGGTTTGTAGCAGGATCCGTTTTGGTACACGGTGTGCGGGGCTGGCGTTGGCGTATAAAATATTTAATTGGTTTTGCTCTGCCCAGAGATGAACAGTAAAATACACTCAGTAGCAATAAAAAGCCGAACAAAATTTTGCTTCAAAAAACGCCATGTTCAACCTTGTGTAACTTCCTCAATAACTAATATTGACAACACTATGAACAATGTATAGACCTTATGTGACCAAAATTTTATGTAGAAGGAGATGTTCGCTCATCACCATGTGGCACCGAGAGTGAACAACAATGTTTTTTGGCTAGAATGAAAGATATGAAGAGAAAGTTTTTGATAGTTCCGCTAGTGTGCGGCAGGCTTGGAAATGTAACAGATGTTTTAGGAAAATTGAGCGAAAAGGGCATGTGTACAGTGGTACTCGAACCATGGACGTCAATCTTTGCCTAACATCCCACTGCGGGGTAGGTCGAAGCAACGGACTAAGTCCGCCACTTCAACAGGCATCCTTGCTGTTGGTTTAAATCGGTCCTCAATTAAACCAACAGCAAGGATGCTGTTGGGCCCACTCACAAGTGTGGGTGGTTTCTTTAAATTGAATACAAAATTATGGTCAGATCACGAGTTTAGGACCTATTTAAACCAACAGTAAGGATGCTGTTGGGCCATTCACAAGTCTGGGTGGTTTCTTTCAGTAGAATATAAAAAGTATGTCAAAACATCGAGTTTGAGGACCAATTTATACCAACAGTAAGGATGGTGTTAGGCCACTCACAGGTGTGTGTAGTTTTTATCAGTAGAATACAAAAATACGTCAAAATCCCGAGTTTGAGGACCGATTTAAACCAACAGTAAGGATGCTGTTGGGGCCACTCACAAGTGTGGGTGGTTCAATTCAGTAGAATACAAAATTATGTTTTATGGGTGATTATCACAACATAAGTCAAGTCAAGTGACAAAAATATTGAAAAAAATCCAAAATGAGCCCTACACTGAAAAAAAATCATGTTCGAATATATACGAGAATATATAAAAGTGAAATTCAATACATATTGCGATTAAATATCATTGGAGTTTCATTGGATTCTGGGATGGTTATGACCTTCACAGGCTTATTTTACGATAAAAAAAATACACTGAAAAATAAATCAATGGAACATGAAAAAAAATTGGTAAGAAAAACTTTGTTTCGTTAAAAGTGCCCATCTTGTGATGTATGAACGGTTGGTAAAAAATGGTGTTTTTATAAAACGACCTTGAATTTTTTTAAATATTTTTTTTCAGTGTAGGGCTCTATTTTGGTTTTTTTCAGTATTTTTTCTACAAAAGTTGACTTATTTTGTGATAATCACCCATACCACACTTTTTGTAGGAGTAGTCATATTTTTATAAAAACACATTTGAAAAAATCGATAAAAAAAGTTTAGCCCTTTTCAAGTCGAGTTATTAGTACGAGCCACTGAAGAAATCTGCACATTGTAGACGAAATACGCGTATCTGTCAAGGTAAGGAAAGGTTGTTGGAATTAAATGGAAAATACTAATTTTTCTTCTAATTTCTAGCCTTTTCAAAAGACAGTCTAGAAAAAAATTGAAGAAACTGAGTATGCAAAGTGGCTTATCTAGTCATGGTCTACACACCCAAAAAGTAACGTTGTAATCTGAGAAGATGCTGCCAATATTTGTTCGAGTTGGCGCGGAAACTATCATTACTTTCTCTTTCATTCATATTCCATTCAGCTTTACGTTTTTCATTCTACTATTTGTAGAGTATGCTAGCCAGCACTATTGTGTTGTAATCAGTAATAAAGAATCCCTAGAAAGTTTCATAGTGGCGCTGTAATAAATTAAAGAGAGCGAGATAGGAAAGAATCTCTCATTGTTAGATTCGCCCTATTGAAAAAAAAACTAGAATTAATTCATGTAAGTGGTGCCAGAAATAAATTTATCTTTCAGAAGGTGGCGAGTGTCTTTGAAGTGTGTCAGTGTGTTTTTGAGGGTACCATATGGTGGCCAAGTGACGTACCCCCTGGCCAAACCGGTCAATGTTACCCGGCTGATCTATTGAAATGCGGTGGTGAAGCACTGGCCAGAGCGCTGCACTGGGTAATAACCAAGGTTTGGGAGGAGGAATGTTTACCGGAAGATTGGATGGAGGGAATAGTGTGTCCCATCTATAAAAAGGGCGACAAGCTGGATTGCTGCAATTAGCGTGCGATCACGCTACTGAGCGCTGCCTACAAGTTGCTCTCCCAAATACTATGCCGCCGCCTGTCACCAATTGCAAAGGAGTTTGTGGGGCAATACCAAGCGGGATTCATGGGTGCTCGCACTACTACGGACCAGATTTTTGTGATTCGGCAAGTGCTGCAGAAATGTCGCGAATACAACGTGCCCACACATAATCTTTTCATCGATTTCAAATCAGGGTATGGTACAATCGATCGAGACCAGCTATGGCAAATCATGCACGAATATGGATTTCCGGAGAAACTGACGCGGTTGATCAAAGAAACGATGGATCGAGTGATGTGTGTCGTCCGAGTATCAGGGACGCTCTCGAGTCCCTTCGAATCTTGGAGAGGGTTACGGCAAGGTGATGGATTGTCGTGTTTGTTGTTTAACATTGCACTGGAGGATGAGATTCGAAGAGCTGGGATAGACACGAGTGACACGGTCTTCAGGAAGTCTGTCCAACTATTTGGCTTCGCCGACGACGTTTATATCGTAGCACAGAACTTCGAGACGATGGTGGAAACGTTCATCAGACTTAAGGTGGAAGCTGGTAGGATTGGGCTTGTGATTAATACGTCGAAAACAAAATACATGAAGGGAAGAGGCTTACAAGAAGACCATGTTAGCCTCCTAGCACGAGTTCAGATCGACGGTGATGAAATCGAGGTAGTAGACGAATTCGTGTATCTGGGCTCATTGGTGACTGCCGATAACGACACCAGCAGAGAAATGCAAAGGCGCATTATGGCGCTGGCAATCCTGCCTACTTTGGACTGCGAAGGACGCTAAGATCGAACAAAGTTCGCCGAACCACAAAGTTGACCATCTACAAGACATAAATTAGACCGGTAGTTCTCTATGCCCCCGAAACATGAACATTGCTAGTTGTTGTTGTTATGTTGTTTTGGGAGGGACTTTAACCAATTGGTCATTCATCGCCCCATTGCTGAGTGGAGGACCAACGCGCCCTAGGTGCTCTTTGAACGGAAGTGCTGCGTACCATCTACGGTGGAGTGCAGATGGAAGACGGAACGTGGAGGAGGCGAATGAACCACGAATTGCACGAGTTGCTGGGGAGAACCTCCCACCGTACAAATCGCAAAAATCGGTCGACTACGATGGGCTGGGCATGTCGTAAGAATGTTGGACGACAAGCCCTGTGAAAATGGTTCTCGAAAACGAAACCGACAGGTACAAGAAGAAGAGGACGCGCAACGAGCAAGGTGGATCGCATCAAGTATAAGGGACCCTCCGCAGACAGCGAGGCTGGCAGAGTGACAGCCATGGACCGAAATAGAATGGAGACAACTTCTGTGTACAGCAGAGGCCACGCCGGCCTTAGGCTGATTGATAAGGTAAGGTCATGGAAAATGATCCTCTTCCGTCTGGACAAATGGGTTGAGTCGAACAAGCTGCTTTCAGATACTCAGTGTATGGTTTCCATAGGGTAGGGGAACGAACGACTGTCTCGCGTTACCTTCCACGGATATTCAGTTAGCTTTTGCTAAAAAAAGAGCAAATGGCTTCTGTATTCTTGGACATAAAGGGGCTTTTGATTCAGTATCTGTCAGCAAGTTCTTTCAGATAAACTCCACGCTTGTGGCTTTTCTCATTTAATGAATAATTTTTGTATAACTGTCAGAGAAACATATCAGCTTTTCTCATAGAACCTCTACAGCTTCACGATTTAGCTACATGGGTCTCCCAGGGATCATGTTTCAGCCTCTCTTTGTATAATGTGTATGTCAAAGCCATTGACGGTTGTCTAGATGACAACTGTATCGTTGAGACAACTTGCAGATGACGGCGTAGTGTCTGTCACGGGACCCAATAGGGTCGATCTGCAAGGACCCTGTACAGATACCTTGGACAATTTGTCTGCTTGGGCTTTAGAGCTAGGTATCGAATTCTCTACGGAGAAAACTGAGTTGGTAGTTTTTCTAGGAAGTCATAAAGCAGCTTCAAATTTGGGGTAGACCGATAACTCATTCTATGTCATTTAAATATCTTGGGGTCTGGTTCGATTCAAAGTGCACCTGGCGATCCCATATTGAGTATTTGGAGTGGAAGTGCCAGCAAAGATAAACTATATCTGCACAATTACCGGGACCTGCTGGGAGCGCACCTTCAAGATCTTCTAACAGTTGTACCGGATAACAATTTTGTCGGTTATAGAAAACGGTAGTTTTTGTTTTCAGTCAGCGGCTCGAGTCGCACATCATCCAACTGGAACAGTATCGGTGTCCAGTGTTGTCCATTTCCTCCAGTGTGGTGAGAGAGATTTAAATCTTTCCACACACTCTTCATACCTCAATGAGAGCTCTTCTCTCTTGTTTATATTCACCCCGTGTTTGCATGTGGGTAGGGCAGTGGAGAAAAATGCTTTTTATTCACACTACACTCGATCGCTTTTGAGTGAGAAGAAGAGCTCTCAATTTCACAGAAGCGAATACAGAAAAAAACCCTGATGCGTGCGCCCCAGTGAGCTCACTGGCGGTGGGCTCTTCTGCAAATTCGCAGCAGTGATTGCAACTTCGCTTTGACGTTACATAACAGAGAAAGAAAGAAGAATGTTTCTTCCCGTTTCCTTTTCGGACATTTTCTACAACTCCGACGCCGTTTTCACTTTCAATCGCAGAAAGAGCACTGGCGCGTCCTCGCCTGCAAGTGTACGCGGCAGTGATCGCAGGCAGAGCACGTGGGCGAAGACAGATGAGTGCACGTGAGAGCGGTCGTTTAGAAGTGTGAGTGATACACTACCTCCTAGCAATCCCATCACTGGTGCACACTTTCACTGTGTCTATTTATCACCAAATAAAGAGCACTTTGCTTTATTTGCGGCGAGTTATGGTTGCAACCTCTGTGAAAGTACAAAGCTCACGCGCCAGCATAATAATAATGCGAAATGCCATCTCTGTCGGTTGTCTTCGTATCGCGTTAGGTTGCATGCACTCGACTCACACCATGAGTCTTGAAGTGCTGGCTGGCATGTTGCCACTCTCCGGATCGGTTTTCAGAATTATCTCTCCGGCTCCTCACCAGGCGTGAAGTTATGAACCCCCAGGTGATCGAGTACGAGAAGCTCCTTGAGTTGAACCCTCAAACCCGCTTCATGACCTTGTACCATTTGTACGTAACACATGATGTCGAGCCCTTCGCTGAATATTCTCAACCGTGTTTGCTTCAACAATTAGGTTCATTTTGATTTATCCACGAAGCAGGAGCTTCGTGGAATCTCAGCAGCATCGTCGTCCTGTGATTGCTCCGGTGATATTTGCTGAAAAGTTGGCCAAGATTGATCCCACTAAATTGTTCTTCACTGATGGATCATTGATAGAGGAGTCAGCAGGCTTTGGTATATTTAATGAAATTAAATCTTCGCGTTATTTTATCATCACCTTTGTATGGGTCCCATCTCATTGTTCAATTCTGGGAAATGAAAGAGCGGACTTGCTTGCAAAGGTGGGCGCTATGAAAGGCGATGTTATGATCGACAAATTGCTCTCAACGAATTTTTTGCTATTTTTCGTCAATAGTTACTCGTTAGCTGGCAGTATAAATGGAGTAAAGGAGAGCTGGGGCGATGATAGTATATTATCATCCCAAAGGTGTCGAAAAAACCTTGGTTTAAGGGAATGGATGCGTGTCGAGACTTCATTCGTGTGATGTCTAGCTTCATGTCCAATTATTATTCTTTGAACGCTCATTTACTCCGTGTTGGACTGAGTGACAGCTATCTCTGTGAATGTGGACAAGGTTACCAGGACGAAGATCACATTGTTTGGTCATGTGCGGAGTATCGGGAAGTCAGATCAGGGCTTCATGATTCCCTTCGGGCTCGAGGTAGACAACCCAATGTAACGGTTCGAGATATTTTAGCTGTACGTGATCTGGAGTTTATGAAACTCATTTATATGTTTTTGACTAATATTAGCCTTAGGTTGTAGTTAGTTTAACGTGTATGTTTAGTATTAGTTTTTATCTGTGTTGTGCTTGTGTTTTTTCTCAAAATGTTAAAGTCAAAGAAAACCAAAGTTATATAGGGTAGGTAACGACTAGCACCCCGGGACCTATTCCAGCACAGGGTTAACGTTAACCTATAACGTTCATTTGCAGTATGGTGCTCCATCTAGTGAAGAACCATACCGCAAAAAATGAGAGTTGTGGGTTAACGTTTACCCAGTGTACGTTCTACCCAGTTATGTTTTTTGACAATTTAGAATTTAAAATAAATGTTAAATCCGTTAAATTGTTATTCCTATTAACCAAGAGCCGGCCGCGAGTAATCGGTTCTATTATCATAACTTTAGTTTTAAGATAACTTATGTATATAAATATGAAACTTTGGCTCTATCAAGTTGATTCGATTGAGCCTGTACATATAAATGATTTATAAAAAAATAAAAATTAGACAGGGATTGTAAGCGTAGAGGCGCAAATCCACCCATCGTTCAGGTGGATTGCCACAAGATGAGGGCTCGATTCCTGATCAAGCCGGTAGAACTTGAAAATGTCCCTACTCTACTGGTCCACCGGACAACACACCGTTGTATAATGTTATGTGTGCAACCGTTGGTTGAAGACGGTGATATTCTCTCTACCTTTCTCTCTCTCTCTCTCTCTCTCTCTCTCGCTCTCTCTCAAAAAACAATAGCTTGACCCCGCCTATTTGAAATCCTGGCTACGCCTATGCCCAACGCAGTTACATAATCACTTAAGTGTCTCAACCGGGCCAGATCTCAATCCCTCCGGCTCCCGACGGACTCGGCAGGTTTGGACTAAGACACAAAAGTGATCGTGTATGTTTCGGTTTTACTCAACTCGACTTTGTTTTTCGTTGTTTTCTGGTGGATGAAATCTGCCTGGGCTATAATGTTATTGATAAACTTATAATGTAGGCAATTAATCATCGCATCCACGCGGCACATTAGCAGCCCGGCTTTACTTCAGCGCTATGTTGTATTCAGATGCGGTGTGACCGACGACTCGAGGAGAGAGAACTTACGACAAATTACCATAGAAGGATCTTTGAGCGAAAAAAACCGGTGGTCATGTTCAGTTTGCTTCAGTTGATCAGCTGGGTTGTGTTTATTTGCTACTTTGTAGATAATCGGAACGGAAGGGTGATTGTTACTCGGGCATGTTTGATGATTCGATTTTATTGCTGAACAAATTTGAACTTTCTACTGAACTTTTGAACACCAAACTTCAAGAACATCCAAAATATAAAAGCAACAACAAGGTACAAGGCGCTGATCCAGATTAATTACTCGCCATGTTTGAGTGTGTTTTCGCTCAGATTTCGACAGTCCATTACCCCTACGATCGCAGCCGGGCCGACTATCGCACATTTTCGCTGTCCTGTCCGGGTGAAATGACATTTATTTGCAGATTATTTAAATCCGCGAAAAAAAGACGTTTCATAATTGATGTTGAGTCCGTTCAGAAATGGAACATAGCTCCGTGTCATTTTTCTTCTGTCATCATTAGAGGTCCACTTGTGATGGTGGTGTTTGGCGTCAGAGCATTTCTGCCATTCGGTATCGTCAATCAGGCCCAGCTGTAAGTAATCCCCCGGCACACCACATCGTCGCACAAACTGGGTGACCGACAGTCACTTCCAACATTTTAGAGTACTGTAGGTCGTTTATTGCTCTCATATCTACCGAATGGGATCTCAAATCTGGCGAATCTTTCCCTCTCCCAGGTCGTAGATTTCTATCTGTTCGGCCCCGTGATCGATTGATGTAATTTTCGAACTCGGGCGGACACATGTGCAGTCGAACACTTTGACAGTTATTGATTCGCAATAAAGGCACACGGTAAAAGGTCTATGGGGTAGGTAAGTACATTAAAAAGTCAAGATCTTGATTGGTGCGACGGACGTCTCTCCCAAGCCTATCAGTGCGCGTTGATCGTATCGGTTCCAGATCCAGATTGATGCGGTTGTAGGCTGAAAACGCGAGCGACTGGCGATGGAGAGTCTAGATAGGCGAATCGGAATCGAATTGATCGAAACATGGCAAAATTGACTGTGACATACGGCAAACATGCGATGATTTTTATGCTACGATAAATCTCACCCATTTTATGCCTGGCGTGGTGAGTGGTAAACCTCTTGATGGCTCACCCTGGGTGGTTCCTCAGGTGAAATTTTGCACGGTTCAGTCGTCAAAATCTTATTATTTGTGTCCAAATCATTGCATTTCTTATTTTCGTTTTGAATAATTGAAAAGGATCAATCAAGATATAACATTTCCACTTTAGGACTTTACCTCATTTTCAATTCCTTTCCTCCAGCAGAAACAGGTCGTTGAGCATGAGCATGATTGACCGCCTAGAGTTGCTACTTCGTTGTTGCCAGATCAGCTGTTATTACACAGCGAATCCAAAGATGATGCTTGGCACTAAGAACATCTTCAATGTTTAAAATCTGGTGATCCCAAACTTAGGCAGTACCGGTGCCGGCCCCGTCCGAATGCAGGTCAAGTAAAGAAGGGGTAGGAATATGTTGACGTGGTACTCGCTTTATTGGAAGCCGCAGAGTCCACTACTATTCCACGAGAAATCACTGGAATTTTGGATAACAGGATTGGGTAGCAGCAAGGTTTGTTTCGGTTAACGATAAGCTGTCAAGTTAAATATTTGAAATTGCAATTTCCGATTTGAACCGATTTAAACCTATTGGGGCCACTCACAAAGAGTGATTGTGGTTTTCCTTTGGGAAAACAAAGTGATTTTAAATAATGTTGAAAAGCCAATTTTGACTGGTTTAAACCAACAGTAAAGATGCTATTGGGGCCACTCACAAAGCGTGATTGTGTTTTTTTACTAGGAAACTAGGAGATATTTTAGAATGCTGGAAAGCCGATTTTAACCGGTTTCAACCAACAGTACGAATGCTTTTGGGGTCACTCACTAAGTGTGATAGTGGTATTTCATAAGGAAATCAAGGCAATGCATCTCAACGCCTGAGAGCCAACTTGAACCGATCTACACCAACAGTACGGATGCCGCTGGAGTCACTTATTAAATAGGACAGTAGTTTATTTGTTCCACGATAGGGTAGTTAGACGAACATGGCGATCGAATAATTTGGATCACAATTAATTATGTATTCACCACCGACCCATCTTACCCGGCGAACCACGGCTTCACATGCTCACTCGATCACTCGCGCGACGAACAATAGGCAACCGAAACAATAGACAAAACGCTACGCTCGATAACAAAATATTGCGGAACAAAGTATGAACACAACCGATTCAACCGATTCAACCGATGCACAGTGGGAAAAAAGTACATGAATCGCTTAAGAATTTTATAATTCAGCTCCAAGTAGCACAACCCCAGCAGCACGCTTGTTTCAAATGAGAAAAAGTAGCTTCAATATGACTCAATTCAGTCACAATCAATTTGCTGTAACCAATTATGACAGCTATGTGTTGCTTGGGAAGTTTAGTGAACAATAGCACAAGTTCTCCCGATTGTACTTTGCATTGAAAACTTCTGCGGAGGATAACCTTACTGATTTGATGAGAGAAGCTTTGACTTGGTCTGATCCCAAGATGGCGTATCTATCAGTCAAATCAAGCGGAAAAAAAACATTCTGGAAGCGTGACCCAGAGTTCGAAGTGCAAATGCTACAGTTTTGTGTATATGGCGAACTGAAATACGAAAACATTTCCCAATCTAGCGAAAACGATGACGAATATAGTGAAGATGAGCGACAACTTTGAGTGAAGATGAATTGTCTGATGGAAATGGATAATATACTTTTTTGTGGTGGTTCGAAATGGCCCAGTTAACTTGTTTTATTCCAAAGACATCTGAAAAGCATATGGATAAATGGGCCATATTCCGAAAAAGTGGGGTTAAATCACCAGTATCTTTGTTTTCCGACTCGTGCTGTGACTTACACCGCCTTCATAAGATTTCTAGGGAAATTCTACATAATATTAGGCTTATGTTGACTACCACAGACCCTTTCGAGCATAGATTAATCAGCAATATTCGAAAATACGGGAAATTGGGGCATAATAAGCCCAATATCTCCGTTATCCGACCCGTGCGGTTGCTGTAACTCCCTTCATTCGATAAGTAGGGAAATTTTACATAAGAATATGCCTATTTTGACTGCCACAGACCCATGCGAGCATAGATTAATCAGCAATATTCGAAAATACAGGAAATTGGAACAATACAGCCCAATATTTCTGTATTCCGACTCGTGCTGTGACTGCTACCACTTCCATTCGATTTTTAGGAAAATTCTTCATAAGAATAGGCTTATTTTGACTACTGCAGATCCCTCCGAGCATAGATTAATCCGCAATATTCGAAATTACGGGGAATTTTGCCAAAATAAGCCCAATATCTCTGTTTTTCAACTCGTGCTGTGACTACAACCACCTCCATTCGATTCCTAGGGAAATTCTACATAATATAAGGCTTATTTTGACAACTGCAGACGCTTTTGAGAATAGATTAATCTGCAATTCGAATCAGTATTAAAAAATACGGGTAATTGGGGCAAAATAACCTCAATATCTCCGTTACCCGACCTGTGCGGTGGCTGAAACTCATTCGATTTCTAAGGAAATTCTTCTATAGGCCGCAGACCCCTTCAAGCAAAGATTACTGGGCATTATTCGAAAATACGGGGGAATTGGGGTAAAATAAGCCCAATATCTCCGTCCACTGAATTTTGCGGCAGGTATAACTCCTTCAATTCCATTGGTATAAATAAATTATAAGTTGCCTGAAAAGAAACAATTAAGAACAAAGATATAAGTAGAATCCTTGTAATCTCCCAGCTGTTCGAAGAGCATAGCCATTTCTATGAAAAGATACTAAGAGTTAAAGGGTGTCCACGATGAAATTGCCACACTATGAAATTGCTCTAACTTTTTAACCGTTGGGTAGAATTTAATGAAAATTTGGGTGGATTTAGTTCATAGTGCATTATTTACATCCTGCAAGTTTTTAAGTCCTGTGATCAAAACTCGCGGAAATGGAGTCGTAAGAACAGCTCGTGCGTGATAAAATCTTGCGCATTCATCACGAGAACAAGGATCTCTCGCATCGTTCCATCGCTAAAACGTTGGGAATCGCGAATTCCACGGTGTCGCGAGTGATTAAGCGGTTCGAGGAACGGTTGACCACCGATCGGAAGCCCAGAAGTGAAGGAAAAAGTATTCCGTACAACACCAAAAATCACAACCGCGTAGTTGAGGCCTTCAACCGAAATCCGAACGCCTCCGTTCGGGATGTGACTAAGAAGCTGCACCTAAGCCGAAGTTTTGTCCAGAAGGCCAAAACTAAGGCTGGGCTTCAAACGTTCAAGGTACAAAAGGCCCCTAATCGCGACGAGAAGCAGAACAAGTCCGCCAAAACCCGTGCCAGGAAGTTGTACCTCAACATGCTGACGAAAGTTGAATGCTGCATCATGGATGACGAAACATATGTGAAGGCCGCCTTCAACCTTATCCCCGGCAACCTGTTTTTCACGGCCAAGGATAAGTTCAGCGTTCCGGAGCATGTCCGCACTCAGAAGATGTCCAAATTTGCGAAGAAATTCCTGGTTTGGTAAGCCATCTGCACGTGCGGGAAGCGGAGTGCACCTTTCGTGACCCAGGACACGATGAACGGACAGGTGTACATAAAAGAGTTCCTCCAAAAGCGGCTGCTTCCTCTCCTGAAGGCCCACAACGTCCCAACAATCTTCTGGCCGGATTTAGCCTCATACCACTACTCCAAGGACGTGCTGAAGCGGTATGCGGACAATAAGGTCAATTTCGTGCCGAAAATGTTCAACCCTCCCAACACTCCGGAGCTCCGCCCCATCGAGAAGTACTGAGCGATTATGAAGCAGCACCTTCTTAAACGACCTAAGGTAGTGAAGACAGTCGAGGAACTGAAGAAAGTATGGGTTTACATGCATAAAACGGTTGGTTCACAGGTTGTGCAGAATCTTAAGGCCGGGGTTAAGGCCAAGGTGCGGGCATTTGCGTATGGACTGTAAATAAAATACGAGTAAAATGGTAAAATGAAGTTTAATAGTTATTTCTCAATTCCTGAAAATTTGATGGCAATCGGATGAAAACTCGAATTTTGCGAATCAATTTTGTGTGTAGCAATTTCAACGTGGACACCCTTTATTGTTGCGGGCTATGTGTTGGGCACCATTGGCTGAAATGAGCATTGAATGAGAATAGTGAGAACACTTTATTGAATAAACGACTAAAATACTCAGTTGTTTATTAAGCTGAAGCTCATTCGAGCTATATCTGACGAACTTAGTCGATGAATCAACCCTCTCAGATTTCTCGCTAATACGCTATTATGACAAATTTACAAGCTCACAGCTGCATGATAGTTTGTGATTTGAAAAGTGTCCAGATTCATATACAAAAAGTCCACTTAACAAATCCTCAAACAAATGTGGAAACGCACGTTGGCCAATATTTAGTGTCAACCAGTGAGTACACTGGAAAAAATGTGTTCTTCTTAACGAGTAAAGCAGATCACGATTTCTTGAATATGTTTTGTTTTCGTATTATAAAAATCCAGCATGAACATTATTCCTGATATCATGAACTGTTTTCTCATCGCAATGAAATCATAAATAAATAGCACTAAAACCATGAGCTGAATTCCTGATACTGAAAACTGTATTCATAAATCTGGCAAATCTACTTTATCGACTCGGGATGTAAACAAAAAAATAAATTCACCGGTAGGATTACAACCTAGTGTGGATGTGGAGAGCTGTAATAGTACTAGGTAGATGTACTTACTACGCTATAGTTATTATTGAAAAGACTCTTGACTAATGAAGCTGACTATACAACTTAAGATTAGAGGCAAAACAAGGTCTCCTAAGTTCATAACTCGCATTTGTTATTTCAATAATGAAACCATGAATAAGAGTCATGAATTCATAGAATAAGATGAGAGTTCGTTTCATTATTTTGTATTCATGAAAACAGAAACGGATTTGTTTCCGTGTACGTGTGCTCAACTCCAAGTTCCCCTTCTTTTAAGGTCACCTTCAGTTCCCATTTACTCATCGAGATGGACATATCACAATAGAAAATATATGGACGTTAGGTTACTAGATGTATGAAAAATACTCTATAACCTATTTGGGATTATATCTGGATAATTCAAATTTAGCCAAAACCCACCACCAGCCAAAATAGGTTGTTGAAACTCGTCAAAAGTGGTATATCAAAAAATAGTAGACTCGTAATTTTTTTATTGCACTATAAGGGTGACCATTCCGGTGTTAGGGTAACTGACTGCCAAAGCCGCAAATACGTTATCGAACTTGTTTTGACCCCAAAAACTACGATTTTTTACTGTAGTGAATTATTCTCCATCTACATAAGTAACAGTAGCTTTTAGGGCTATATAAGACTATGATATTTATTCAAACATATCTATTAAACCTTTTGGAAGGTCAACAGTCATTATTTGATAACTTTTTGATGTTCTGGGTCATCAAAGCTATCCTTGAGTTCAGAACTTAAAGTCTACAGTAGTAACTATAGTTTTAAGGGCTATACAAAGTAACGCAATGTATTCAACCATATTCAGTGAATATTTTTGAAAGTAAACAAAAATAACAAGATAAACTAGGAAGATCGGGGTCATCCAACGTGTCCTTGAGTTAGGAACACAAGATCGACAGTTGTAACAGTAACTTTTTAGGCTGTATAAGGTGTTGCCCATTAAGTGTTGGAACAAACAAATTTGATTCTCACAGCGACCCTAGTGGTCGGATTTGTAAACTAAGACATCTTATGTGTTCCGTATAACAATAACAACATCAGAAGTTTATTTTTCGCGGTGCACTTCGAACGTGTTTCAGAGAAATACAACATGGAAGACCAAAAAATAAATATGACTGTGCGCAATCATTTGGAAAACGCGTCGTGGTCTAGGCCAAAACTTGCTGAAGTGTTGGGTTTTCTCCGGAATACCGTGTGGCGTGTTTTGAAAAAGTACAGAGAACTTTGTCGACGGATCGCAATCTTCAAAGCAAGCGTTGGACGGGTATTTCGTGTCAACCGTCAACTGCGGAACAATGTCATCAAGAACATTACAACGTCTCAGACCGCGATTTGGCCAAAAAGTTTCACGCCGCATGCAGTACTGTGCAAAGGATTCGTCTCCGGGAAGGCTTCAAGTCATACCGTACCAAATAGTGATCAAAAGCAGAACAATGTGGCCATAATCCATGCCAAAAAACTAAAGGATCAGGTGTTGACAAAACTCAATGGCTACCTCCTCATGGATGATGAATCCTATGTAAAGGCCGATTTCAAACAGTTTCCAGGAAAACAAAAAATACTTGGCTACGACTCGGGGAGATGTTCCTGCCAAATTCCAGTTTGTGTGTGCAGATAAATTTGCACGTAAATACATGATTTGGCAAGGCATCTGTAGCTGCGGTAGGAAGACCAAGGTTTTCATCATTGACTAGCTGACCCAACGGATTACGTTCCGTCTAACATTCTTTTATTGCTTGCAATATCTTTAAAATCGATTCACACAACAAATTGGTATTCTCTATTAACATCGCTTTTTTTAAAATGCAGGAATGTCCTCCATTGTTTTAGTCAATCTGGAAGGGACAGTCAATTTTCATACTGGAGAACTTCGATACTTTCTATTTTGGCTTCTAAAAGTATGACATTCGGCAGTCATTTTATATTATTGATAATCTGTTATCAATTGGCCACTTTAATTGGTGAACTATGTTAAAATACTGAAGTCGGTTATTTTGGAAGTTCCAACTCATAAAAAATGGTTGATTTTTGTATGATGTCTTGTCGGACCGACATGAGTTGATTACGGTGCTGTAAGATTTCATAATGAAACTATCCAATACAACAACGTGTTTTCAATGCGACAATTTAGCACTGGCATCTGAATTGAAGATGTTCTATTAACTGATTGTTGTAAATTGGGTTTTTCTTGAAGTTTGCTCAGTTTGAAAGTGAAGAAATTTGAATTTATTATGTTGAATATAATTTATTAGTGATTTTTCTGCATTTTTGACAAACAATATTTGATTTATACAAACAAAAAGAATGGGCAAAAAGAAACAAATTATCCGAAGACACCGTCATGATTGGTTCAGCCGTTCTCGAGTTTTAGCGTCGCTAACAAACAAACATTAATTTTTATATATAGAGATAAGACATTTAATTCAGAACTGTACAGAACGGAATGTCTCCAAAAGCGAATATTCGTCAGATCCCACAATGAACCTGTCATGTTTTGGCCAGATTTTTCAGGCTGTCATTACAGTAAAACAGTGCTACAGTGGTATGAGACCAACGGCATTCAGTTTATAACGAAAGAACTCAACCCACCAAATTGTCCCTAGCTAAGACCGATGGAGAGATTTTGGGCTATTGTGAAGAGGAAGCTGAAGGTGAATGGCAGTGTCGTCAAAAGCATAAATGAATTGAGAGCTATGTATATCCGAGATATGCGCAATAGTCTATGTTCCAATTCTAACTAAGCTACACCTTAGGTAATCCTTGTACTGATGGTGGGTTCTTATCACATTCCAACATATCACAGAACATGATGCGATTTATAGGAGCCAATGATAGAAGTCGAGTCGACCGTAACGTTACTCGACAGGTCTATTTTGCTATTACAGTTGTCGAGATCAACGAAATTTTCTTGAGTTGGTCGACTCAATCGACCGCTCGAAAATTAGTGACTGATCTGTCACATTTTGTTGAGTTGGTTTTGGTACGCGTTTTTCATCGGTTAGTGGTTATCGGCTGGGGAAGGTAAAAAATACACTGAACAATTTATTGCAGATGAATTAACAGAAAAACCATTTACTTCTGGCAAACAATGTCTAATCCTATTTGAAACACGACAAATTACCGTCAGTTTGACTAGCTCATTGAAGTCATTAAAATAAAGGTGGACATCGATGAAGCTCTCTGCTCGCGCGTCGAAGACAGCACAAGCTAATGGTTGATGGACAACGTCGTCCCGAATTCGACCAGAGTTACCAGATTCATGAGGACCGCGCAGACGTGTCGTTTCGGTTGGCATAACTATAGCGAGTCAAGATTCTACATGTTGATCATTTGCTATTACTATTACTTTTGTAGTCCTAACATAGGTAAAAGTGATGAGCCATGGGAATTAATCCTAGAGCTCTGATTTTTCGTAAGAACTTCCCAGTGAAACCGTCTTATGTACATTTAGCTCTAAGGCTTGAAAATCTGCACACAAGTGCTTGAGTTCCTAAGAAAGACACAAAAATAAACTGCCAAAATGTTACAGGAGCGCATACTAGAATATGTCCATAAGTCAGACGTTCCCAGATGTTTGCACAGAAGATACTTGCTAGAAGTTAACGTGACGGTTCATCGAAAATAGAACTTCGTCCGAAGATCTGGCACAAACTTTATCAGCAGTATAAGACGGCACTGTCGCTGGTAGTTCCAGAGAAATGACTTCAAAGAGAACATCTTCGAAGTTTAAGTTTATACTTTCCAAAATTTCAGACAGGACTTCACTCGAATAATCAGGAGATGTGAGACCACCTCAGAGCACCGTTTGAATGAACGTCCTTACGGACGAGGAATTCTTAGAACTTTTGAAGCTTGTCGAAGAAGTTCTGTCAGGTTCTTCCACAAACATTCAAGCATGGAACTTCACAGACGTTCAGGACAAAGCTTCCTTGAGTTTCAGGAAGATACTTTCCAGAAGCTCAGGAAGAGAATTCATCACAAGAAAACTTCTCCGAAGGTCCGGCAGAAACTTTTCAGAAGTATCAGGAGCTCTTCTTAGTAGTTCAATCAGGAATATTTCAAAAAATTCAGGACCAAACATCTCCAAAGTTCAAATTCATCTTTCCAAAAGTTCATGAGAAGACTTCCTCGAAATCAGGAGAGGACTTCTCAGAGCTTCTGGAAGAAGTTTAGGGAAGAGGACTTCTTAGAACTTTGGAACTTGCCAGAGATTTTGGAGTTCTTCCCAAAAATTCAAGACAGAACATCCCAGCAGTTCAGGAAAAAGCTTACCCAAATTTCAGGAACAGACTAACCAGAGAGGGCACTACCAATAATTTTTCAAAAATTCAGGAACAAACGTCTTCAAAGTTCAGGATGATACGTCTTAGAAGTGCAGGAGTGAACTTCTCTGAACCCAGAAATTCCGGACCAAACATCCCAAAAGTTTAGTTGTCACTTTCCAAAACTTCTAGAGAGCTTTTCCGAAATTTGGAAGTCAAAAGAGAAAATTTCAGAATTACAGAACCATAATTTCTCGAAGCTCTGGAAGAAACCTCTCCAATGAACAGAAAGAAACCTTCAAGAAGCATTTTAAGAAGTTTAGAAAGAATTGCTCGGATGTTCAGGAACAAACTTCCCCGAAGTTAAGGAGAAAACTTCTCAATGTTTAGACGAGGACTTCTCAAATGTTCAGGAAGAAGCTGCCAACTAATCTTAGGGCATTTTTCTAAAGATTCTGGAGTGAACTTTTTCAAAGTTTCGATTCAATTTTCTTCGGAGTACACATAGGACTAATCAGAAGTTTTAAGTTTCCCCGAATTTTAAGAAAAAAAATTATCGGTAAAAAGATTTTATCTGTACGAAAAATTTTCTTAAGTTTATCAGAGAAATATAACAAAAAAATCAAGAAGTTTGTCGTTAATATATTGATATAGGGTAGGGAATGGCTTAAGTACCCCAAGACCCTATTCCAAGCACGGGGTAAACGTTAACATACGACGCTCATTTTTTGCAGTATGGTGCTTCACTACATGGAGCACCATTCTGCAAAAAATGAGCGTTGTAGGTTAACGTTGACCACGTGCTTGGAATAGGGTCTTGAGGTGCTTAAGCCGTTCCCTACCCTTATCCTTGCATTTTTTTTTGCAGGTTTTAGGAAATTTAAATAATCCTCCAAAAATGTAAAAAAACTTCCTAGAATCTGAAAAATTTCCCGTTTAGGCTGTTAGGAGCTAAGAAAAGTTTAAATGCTCTACAAGAAGGTTAGAGAATTTCAAGATAAAATCGTTCAAGTGAGGTCGATCGGTGGATATCTGCAGTGGATACAGCAACCTTAGAATGTTAAAAACTTAAAGAAATATTGCTGGCAATAAAATTGTTGGTGATAACTAGGTGATAACATCTTTAAAAGAAATATCGACAGTTATATTAAATAATAAATTCCACTGAAAATACTTCAAATAGCAACTTTGGAAGAACATAGCCAAAAATAAGAGTACAGGGTGTCTCACAATAGGTGTCACTTAAACTAAATAGGATTACAGCAAAACAAATCAACCAAATCATAGCATTTATTTTTCATTTGAAAGAATCATGTTATAGAAATAATCTATAATAATTCAATTCAAATCTCTCGCCCTTTTCCGGGATAACTTTGCGCAAATGCTTTGTAAACCCATCGCAGCTAGCACGCCCGATTTTCTTAAGAATTCGGTCCCAAATATCAACCAAATGTTTCTTGAATTGATCTAAAGTAAACCCTTTGGTAGGACCTATATGTAAAAGCATATCCCAAGTAACATTTCCAAAATCATCCAGCTTTATTAAGTTTTGTTAAAGTCTCATGAATGCCATTGGAAATCAATTTGGTTTTTTTATGGTACCAAGAGGTGCCATTAAGTTTAATATTTTAGTCAGGTTTATGAAAACCTACAGAGCTTCTTAACAACGATCTTGAAATCCTTTCTTCTAAAATTCCTTTTATTCCATTCAAAAGTTTTATTTTGACTTTATGAACTCGTAGAATGCTGTCTTGCCGTTTTGGTACTCATTCACATTATCTTATTATGGTCTGCCGATAAACCATTTTGAAACCGTTTTGCTTCCAGTAAATGCATTAAACGGAAAATTGGCATTGAGGGAAATCACCAAATGAACAAATGGTTTTATTGTAGCCATTGCGAAGATAAATTGGCTCTTCGAAAAAACTGTGATTTAAAAATATAAGAAATCAATTAAATGTGAAAAAATGAATACATAAAATATTTAATCTAATGCAAATGAACTGCAGATTGGACACAATTTTCGGCATATTTTTAGATAACCTGATTGAATTCGATTTATTTTCAGGAAATAAACGATTAATTTATTGAACATATTTGTTTCAATTTTGTTTATGTTGTTGTAAACTCGCATAATTTCCAAGGTTTCGGCTATTAATTTTCGGCTCTTATCGTGCCTATATTCACCATAAAACTAGATGCACATATAATTTGGAGCATGATACGATATAAAAAAAACTCAATTTGTTTTGGATGTTTTGCTCTCAAACAAAATTTCTCACAACACCAGAACTTTTTTTTTAATATTATTTACTGTTAAATTAATCAGAAGAGCAGAGAATCGAACAAAACAGAACAACAAAAACCAAACACGATATCACCGTGAAGTTTGACAGCTGTAGCCATTTGGCCCTATGCTGGTCTTGATGGAAGCCAATAGGTTTTATGAAGGTTCACTAGAAAATTTTCAAAATCTTTATGGACTTGTAAAGGTTTTATTAATTTGTTTTCACAACCATCTATAAAGTGGACCACTTTGTAAACATTTTGGGTTTAAAGATGTAGGGGAGGTGTTGGTGGACAAAGCCGGAAGGAGTGCTATACGGCTGGAATAAAACTAATATTGTTACTTGGGATAACCCCAAACAAAGAAGTCAATTCGATTGAGATCCGGTGCAAATGCAAGCCATTCTTGTGAGAGCTTGTGATGAAATAGGGCAAATTTTCCGAGCACCACGCTTGTGTCTTCTTTGTCGTCCTGCTGCTGAGTCCTGTTGAAATCAAAACGGTGTGTTCCCTTACAGCGTTGAAACATGAAGAAGCAGATGATTCTTCAAAATCTGCTGGACGTAATATTCAGTGTTGATTTTTACGTTAGGTTCTGTGAAAAGAAGAGGACGTTTTGCTTTTCGTGAAACGGCACCCCATACCATGATTTCCGATACATTCTGATAGCGTTCTACAGGTAGTTTATCTCTTGGAATATTGACAAGACGTTTGCCATACACACGATCATTTTTTTTAATTGATTATGACTGACCTGAAGAACTTTTCATCCTAAAATAAAATCTCGCAGTCACCATGCCAAACCAAAACATTTCGGCTTCTTTGGAGCCTGGCTTGGTTTTGACGCTCCGTCAACCCGTGAACCCGTTGTTTCTTGTACTGCATTTGCATTCCAGAACATTTTTGAGGAGCCTGCTCATTGAAGCAGGGGACATTTGAAATTGTTTGCTAAATATACGGCCAAATACGGACGGATTACGTCTTATTCGCTCCCTCACACATTTTGATCTTTTTCTTCGTTCAAGCAGTTCCTCTGGCACCGCTTTTGTGTTGAATGTGGACATTTCCAGTTTCCTTGAACCATTTCAAGGTACAAAAAACAAAACGCTTACCCACTCTGAACTGCTTAAGGCTATTGGATATCGGACACGGTCTAAGCTTTTACAAATTTAATTTAAAAACTTTCTCCCGTTTGGCTTCCATGGTTGCTGATAAATATAAACAAACGGAATCGCCTACTTATCTTCAGCGATAAACTGTCAAAAAAAAACACACTCAAAACGGGTATAATCAATTGCACTGTTAAAATTACCCAGCTGAAATAAAGCATAACTGAAAAAAGTTGACACCTATTGTGAGACACACTGTAATTCACAAAAACAAGTATAGAAATCATCAATATGTCAAAAATAACAGCTAAATTGATGAAAGTCTAGAACTATGCAGGCTGTAATATTTCAATGACATTTTGAAAAATTTCAACACTTCAGTTAGCAGTCGTGTTCGATTGCCGACTCGATCAGATTCAGTTGGCTTCGGGCGCATTACGCCACTCTTTCTCGACTCGACAGTGCACTATGGTCCAGATCACGAATTTACGAGGAAACATGCTCCCAGCGCCTAAACTTGAAACTTTTAAAGGCGCGTATTTTGATATATTAACTTTGCCACTAACTTTAACCAATCAATAGTTATTGAAGTTTTTCTTCTTAAACCATCCCAGATTCAAATGTAATTTTCTCAAGATACAGAAATAACATATCTCTAGTTTTCACATATGTTGAATAATATAAATTGTCCTTTAAAATGACGTCTTTAATTTTTTTTGTATTTGCCCCAATCATGAAAATCAACATTTAAAAAGGGCGTATTTTTTAAGAAAAACTTCAATAACTATTGATTTAATCGAAGCTAGCGGCAAAATTTTGTATACCAAAGAACGCGTTTTAATAAGTTCTAAAACTCGTCCAAATACAACTTTACGGTGGGAATTGAAATAAAAAAGAAAGGGCAAAAAAATCAATTTTTTATGGTACACCCTAAGTTGATGAGAAAAAATTGCTCTAAATCGGTCAATTTTTAAGGAACAAAAAAAATGTCTTGATAAAAAGTCCATGAAATTTTTTGCGCTACAATTTTGCCGAAAGATGTAAACGTCTATTTCTGCAAATAAAAAAGTTAGTTTTTGTATTTCCGTGAAAATGGGGACCACCCTAATTTTAATCAACATAAAAAAATGGTCCTTGATGATACAAACCATATTGTAGAACATTACTTTGCTGTAAAGTTTCAAGTTTAGGCGCTGGGAGCATGTTTCCTCGTAAATTCGTGATCTGGACCATAGTGCAGTGTCAACCACCCAAGCAACACATCTCTGTCATAATTGGTTGCAGAAACTTGATTGTGACTTAATTGAGGCACATTGCAGTTACTTTGACTTATTTGCAACAAATGTGCTACTAGGGCATTGAGTATTTTTATTTATACGTGAATGAGATGATATTTGATAGTTAACTATGGGAGCAAGTTGACAAACATTTAACTAGTAGAGAGTTTTAGCGCATGTGGAATAAAGTAGAAAATACATTAAGAGGTCTGGTAAGACATCAACTTGCTTTGGAAAACTTTCAAAGAAGACTCAAACTGATCTTGATATCTAAAGTGAAAACAAAAATAGCCGCATATGTTTTTATTGTGGACTGCATTTTGCGACAAAAGTGAACGCAGATCAACGCAAAAGCATCCACAAGGCAGATATTTTGTCGAAGAAAATAAGGCCACTCAAGATTCTGTAGCAATGCCAGGAAGAAATTATTTGTGATGTTGACGAGAACGGAGCTACGGAAGTTCTATGGATAGAATCACGTTTTGTCGAAATCATTGGACTTGACATCCAAGAAACAATTCCAACAGAAATCTTCCGTTAGCTTCCGCTGATGAACTTTAATTATTGGTTCAAGTAGCCATGGTGCGGGCATCTTTAGCATTTGCATAATTGATTGTTGTTATTTTTATTTATGCAGTATTTTAATGATACAAAATAAAAACGAATAACTGTATAACCTGATTGTTTGAGTTTTATATATAACCTTTCTTAACCTTTCCTCAAACCGCCACAGCCACATATTGTAGAACATTTTCCATAAATTAAAAAAAATTGATAAAGTCTACGTAGACTTTAAGGACGGAGGGGGGTTGGAGTAAGTCTACGAAAGTCTACGATGGGGGAGGGGGGGTTTGAAATTGTCAAATTTTGGTCTACGTGGTTTGATGAACTAGTCCCTTAAGCACTAAACTGCAAACAGTTCTACTGATTTTTCTCCCATCATATCTTATCAAATCAAAAATCAACTCCGAATGACTCATCGCAGTTCTTGTTTCTACCCGATAATTCCTCGCTGCAGCACCGTTCTCACCATGCATCTAATAATGCCCAGGTTCACATTTTACAATCCATGGGAAATCCCTTCGCAGCCGGCAGTAACACGCGGTGTTATTACAATGACGGGGCGCCAATTTTCGTAATGGTCAGCAAAAGCCCGATGATTTCGTTTTATGTGCGTTCCCACACAGCCCTTCAGTTGTGCATGTATGTATGCGATGTGATGTGATGTGATGTGCAGCCGCTCTGTGCGAAATCCAAAGTACCATACTTGGTCCAGGAGCCCCGGAGGTAATGAAGTCCAGCTTCGTCCTTGTGTGTTGCGTGCTAATCCTTCAAACAACGAACTTCACAATTTCCCCCTTCCCTTTTGCCGTTGGTGGTGGAGGTTCAGAGCCGTGGCATTCATGATTGAAGTGTATCGATGCTTGTTTTTATTATTTTCCGAAAAAGGTGGGGTGGACGGAGGAGGGTGAAGCAAATAACCAGCCAGGAAAATGCATATCGTTCGGCAACAGAACACCGATTGGTGAGGGGTAATGGGTATTGACGATCTCCGATGGCTGACGGCGGCGTTGCATTTAATTTCGATGAAAACATATACTTCCAATCGCTTTCGGAATGGATTGAAAGCGCGGAGGTTTGTTGGATTTTCGCTCAAGGGATTTGCGTGGAGAATAAGCGACGAACCGACACCGGCCGAAAGCAGAGCAGCACTCACTCACACACTACCCGTACACACATCATTTCGGGTTCGGACTCGGCAGCTTCTTGGTTATAATTCTGCTCGGCTACCTGTGTTACGCCTTCGAAACATTTTCTGTCCGATGGTGATTTTTTTTTCTCAGGGCACTGTTCTCTTCTACGGCTACCGGTAATAAGAGGTTCGAGGAGTGGGAACGAATATGGTATGGAATAACTTAACGGATTCACGAGAATCCCTTCCGCCCTTCCATCGGTTGGTGTGGTGGATGAAGTTGTTCGGAAGGGAGTATTTGATGTTTTCTTCGAAAATCTTGCACGAGAAAATCTGTTCGATATTGCCAAGTTCTCTATATAATTGATTCAGATTTGATCGGGTTGCTTCAAAACTGAACGGTAGTCTTTAAAATGGTCGTAAATTGGGAAGTAAGCACTTCTAAAACATAGCAATTACCGTACGGAATCGACGTCATTATGAACCGAATCATTGCAACCAACAAACGATGTGAACATCGTCAATGTTTGTTGCATATCTTCCCACCCCGGGGCCATTGAGTGACACAACAATTGAAGGTTGAAGGGATCGCATTCACACAGCATCTCAATCAGATTTCCGCAATCGAATCTCTTGAGCAGATGGAGGAGAGGTGGAGGGGTTTGTTGATCATCATCATCGTTGAAACGACACTTGAATTCTCCGAGTGCGGTCCCAAGATCCGGAACTCACATGTGCTTCATCGGAGGATCGACAATACCGATCAAAATGTTATCAGCTCGAATGCATCTCGCATTTCTATCAAATGCATGGAACCAATGTGGAGGTGTGGTTTTGTTTCGATTTTCCGGGGCTCAATAATGTCTTCGATTGAAACATAAAACCGTGTTGGAGCTGAACGAACAACAATCGCACAAAAGTCAAGTTGGCCAGGCTTCAAGGAGCGGAGCGGATTTCGAATCGAAGGGTGCGCTGCGCACACATCAACCTCAGCAAGGCAGCGTATAAATGAAGAGTGTTGTTGTTCTACCTCCGCAAAAATATCATCAGAATAACAACAAAGCTAACGCGGATGCGATGCGGTTGTTCATCCTCCTCCACCATTTCATTTAATTCAAGAACAATTGCCTGGAGTTGGGTCTTTCCAACGGTTCAGCTGATCAATGGCAGGATCATTTTAAGAGCTTGATTTTAGTGTAAAACCGCACCTGATTTCTTCGAATGGTTGTTGAGTGTAAGTTGCGTTGAATCGAAGTCGTAATGTAATAATCGATAATTTTCAAATGAAATACCGTAAAACTGAACATTAATTCAATCACGTCAGTTCGATGAAGCATCCGTTTGGTGTCGGAACAGAAGCGTTGTATGGCCTTCATCTCAAATTTGCAAATTCATCTCTTGATTCTACCAATCAACTGTTTGCAATTCGTGGTTTTTCAGTTGTTTTTGTGCAGCAAGCAACACAAAATCCCGAAAAAATCTTCGATTGGGCGACAGTGAGGTAAATTTTTCGATTTGGACGTTTAGGATACAAAACTTATCGAATGTGTGTTTAGGAACGATTGTGGTTTTCTGGCGTAATGCGTAATGGCGTAATCCGTCCAAAACTCGTATTGTCTATCTGCATGATGTTGAATGGTCTTCAAACATTCTAGAAATAAGAAGAAAAAATAGTATGTTCCATTTAATTCCAACTACCTTTGCTTATCTTGACAGATACGTGTATTTCGTCTATAATGTGCAGACTTCTTCAGTGTCTCGTACTAATAACTCGACTGGAGTTGAGTGATTAGTACGAGACACTGAAGAAGTTTGCACATTGTAGACGAAATACACGTATCTGTCAAGATAAGCAAAGGTAGTTGGAATTACATGGAACATACTATTTTTTCTTCTCATTTCTTGTGACAGGTATTCCACTAAACAGCTCAAAATCTCTAAGATTCAAACTTTCGTTCTGATACTCATCGTGATTGATAGCCAAACCAGAGGGGTTGAATTATGGATTAGAAATACCTCTGGCAATGTACACCATCACTTTCTGTTCAAAGTTATTTTTAAACTTATATTTTATGTTTGGAGATACAGTTAAACTATCCATGGAGAAATATCGATCGTTTCCTGGAATGGGCGTCTTCAAAAGAGAGAAATTACATCCCACCCAAGTAACAATTTTAGTTTTATTCCAGCCGAACAGCACTCCTCCCGGCTTTGTTGATAAAACTACATTCAACACTATTTTGTCCAGCAACATCTCCTCTATGCATCTTTAAAGCCGAAATGTGTACAAAGTGACCCACTCTATAGACGGTTGTGAAAACAAATTATTATAACCTTTACAAGACTATAAAGATTTTGAAAATAATCTAATGAAAAAGGTTAATACCATTTTAAAACCTTCATAAAACCTATTGGTGGCCATCAAAACTATCATAGGGCCAAATGGCCACAGCTGTCATACTTCACTGTGATAGTGTAGTTGGTTTTTGTTGTTCTGCTTTGTTCGATTCTCTGCTCTTTTGATTCATTTGACAGTAAATAATATAACAAAAAAGTTCTAATGTTGCAAAAAATTTTGTTTGGTAGAAATATATCCAAAACAAATTGAATTTTTCATAGCGTATGATGCCCCAAATCATATGCGCATTTTATTTATTGTGAATATTGGCATAAAATGCGAAAATAAATGCGCCTCGGAGATTAATCGAGTTAACACCAATAACAACTAAATTTAAACAAATACTTTCGATTACCTAATCATGAATTTCCTGAAAATTGATGAAATTCAATGACGTTATCTGAAAGAATGCCAAAATTGGTCTCTGATCTACAATTCACTTGCATTACAGTTAAAATCTGGAATATTTCCACATTTCAATGATTTCATATATTTCAATATGGCGACTGGAAGAAATCACAGTTTTGCCAAAATGCCAAATTATCTTCGCAATGGCTACTATGAAACTATTTGGTCATTTGGTGACTTTCCTCAATGCCAATTTGCCGTTTAATGCATTTACTCGAAGCAAAATGGTTTTAAAATGCGTTTTCCACTGACCATAATAAGATAATACGAATGAGTCCTAACTCGGCATTTCAAAACAGCAATTTAGGAGTTCATAAAGTCAAAATAAATCCTTTGATAGAAGTAAAAGGAATTTTGAAAGACAAGGTTTTAAGATTGTTTTAAAAACCTGTGTAGGTTCTCATAAACCTGACCTAAATATGAAACCTACATACACCTTTTGCTTCCATAATAAATAAATCCAAAATGATTTCTAGTGACTTTCATCAAACTTAAATAAAACATACTGAAGATTGGACTCGGAAAAAATGCAACATTTTGTCTTGGGTGTAACTTTTTATCGCGTGGATTTTGGGTAATACTAGTTTAAAGTGTAATGTTTATGTGTGCAAAATTTTATTGCGATTTGTCAAGTAGTTTTCAAGATGCATTTGAAACAAGAAGAGCTACGCCAGCAAATCATAAGCGCGGTGATCGATAATCCTGGTCAGTCGCACAGATGGATCGGCAAAAGGCTTGGAATCCACCATTCCACCGTGTCCCGCATTGTGAAGATGTTCCAGGAGACGAAGACCATCGAGCGGCGCGCTGGAAGCGGCCGAAAACCGAAAACGGAATACCCAGAGAAGGCGCAGAAGATAAGGCAGTACTTTAAGAATAACCTGAACCTTTCCACCCGAGACGTGGCCAAAAAGTTCGATTCGTCAAAGTGGTTCGTCCAACAGACCATGGTGGGGCGGGCTACGTGTTTTTAAGGTTAGGAAGGCGCAAAACCGGACTGATAAGCAAAACACGGTGTCCAAATTACGTGCGCGGCAGCTGTACCGTGAGTGGCTGGTCAAGCCAGGCTGTCTCGTCATGGACGACGAGACATATATCAAGGCGGACACCAAACAAATCCCCGGCCTCGAGTTTTTTGTCGGTACGTCCTGCGTGGAGGTTCCGGAAAAGTTCCGCAAGAGAAAGATGGACAAATTCGCGAAGAAGTACCTGTTGTGGCAGGCGATCTGCGAGTGCGGGCGGTACAGCAAGCTGTTAGTTAAACCGGCATTTATCGAGAGGAATGCTTGCAGAAGCGCTTGCTGCCCTTCCTCCGCTGTCACCATGGTCCCACGCTGTTCTGGCTGGATCTCGCTTCGTGTCATTACGCCAAGCCTGTAATGGATTGGTACGAAGCGAAAGACCTTAATGTTGTCTCGAAGGAGGCGAATCCGCCAAATACACCAGAACTTCGTCCGATCAAAAAGTTTTGGGCGATAATGAAGAAAAGCAGAAAAACATTCAAAACCGATGAAGTTTTGAAGAAAAACTGGGAGAAATTGAGTAAGGAAGATGGACAAAGTCTCGCCCAAGATCTCCTGAGCAATTTTAAGAGAAATGTACGAGCATTCAGCTTGGGGGAGGAAAATCAATAAATAAAAATCAATTTAATCCTTGAAAATTTGAGAAGTATCCGATTTAAAATGAATTTTTGGTGATCATTTTTGTGTATCTCATTTCTTCCAAGTCCAGTCTTTATATGAGAATTTCACAATTTGAATGAAAAGTACACGTAAAGATACATTGACATAATTTATTTCAATATCACGATCAGATCCATAAAAAACTCATACCTGTCATGAATTAGAGAAAACGAGAAATATGTTTTCTGCACTTCACCACTAACTGAAAGAGATTTCAGCTCTGGTTCATAACGACTGAAAGAAGGTCCTTTGATGCGCACCAAAAACTCGAGCCAACCGTTACAATCCCGGTATCCGTTGACCCAAAAAAAAAGGTTGTTAGTTTGATTCTCTCCGCATAACAAAAGGTCCGAGACACGATAATATTCTTGATAGATTTAGGCCACTTGTAGGCTGGACTGCAAACACCTTGAACTGTGAAGAGAATATCGGTCGAATATTGATTTTCCCGATATATTTTTGAAAGTTGCTCTAGTGGATTATTCATTTCAAGAAAATTCCAAATTTTGAGCTCTAACACTACGTCAACAAAACATAGTTGTCATGGAAACATTTTGCTGTTTGGAATGTAGCAGACTTCTGAATGATCGATAATGTTCGTGCTAAGAGTGCCATGCTTTATCGAACCAGGATTGTGTCACTGTAATTTAAACATTTCATTGTTCGGTTGTGTTCTTGCAATCTTCTACTACTACTTCTACTGTTCTTGCAATCTTAGATCTAATGCGTTTGAACATAATTTTTTAGATTTTTATTACCTTTTCTCTGCTATACATTTATGCTGGAAGACAATTTTCGGCCAAAATTCCATTCGACCAAAGTTCCATTTGTCTTTATGCCAAACGGGGTATTATCTTTTTCACGTAGCTAGAGAAATTTTATGTACAACAATTGATTTCACATTCAGTTTTTGAGTTGTACTCTTCAAAAACAATGTCAATAGCTACATTTATTTGATTGCAAATGTTCAAACGGTTGACCAGATTATCGTTACTGCTACACTTTTACACAATAAATTTTGTGAGCTTGTAGAAGGAGATGTTCGCTCATCACCATGAGTGCACATTAATGTTTTTTGCTAGAATGACAGATATGAAGAGAAAGTGTAGAATGTTCCGTCAGTGTGCGGCAGGTGGGGAATTGAACAGATGTTTTTTTTTATTGGAAATTGAGCGAAAAGGGCATGTATACAGTTGGTACTCGAACCAAAGACGTCATCTTTAGCCTAACATCCCACTGCGGGGTAAGTTGAAGCACGGAACAAGTCCGCCACTCCAACAGGCAAAAATTGACGTATGGAAGACGCTCATGTACCACTGATGGCTTGTGATAGTTATTCTAGCGATATATTGTGTGCACTCTGTTTTGATGCGCACATGGGAGAGGAACTCTCTCCTTTTTTGGGTGATCTCAGTCGTTGCGAATGCGTTGGTGATGAGCGAGCATCTTCTTCTACATCATAATCGTTACTCCACGCACGGAGAATACATAACATAACAATCAATGTTTGTGAGCTTTTTATTTCCGGTTTTTAGTTTTTTTTTATTTCTTAGATATACCAAACAGGATGCTTTGAATTGTTCATGTTTAATTTCAAATAGCAATTTATAAAAGACATCTACTGACGTATTGATACTTTCCTCGTATCTAAGAATCGTTTGCCACTTAGTTTTGCTTAGCCAATGCTTTATGTTTTCACAATTTGTATTGGAAGATCTTTTTATACACGTAAATGTAAAATTACTCTCAAAACATCGAGTGATAGGCATTGGCGGAGCTAGACAATTAGTCTGGAAGGGGCCTGGAGGGCGCCTGCCTGAAGGATTTTTTTTTCGTGTATAGAAATATTCGAAAGAGCGAAGAAGCAGCGTAATTGTTTGGGACAGGTTATTTTGATTGATGAATCAGAACAGGTTTAATCGAATAATTAGGTCTATTCTGCGCCTTGGTGAGTCAAGATGATATAAAAGAACCAAGTATGCTGAATATATACCTCGTATTATACCGTATGGATCAAATGGAGAATGTGGTTACCTTATTCGATTCTCTTTAGGCGTCTCAACTTATCCGAGGCGGACAATAGACCTGAATCTATATAGAGTCAAGTTTGAACTAAAAAATCTTAAAACTACGAAGAACAACATTGAGTTAATGAACATTTTAAATTTATGTCAAAATTTGGATTGGTTCGGATTAAGCGTTTTAAATATCCTCAAAATTGTGTCGGGTGATACTGATTCCTTCACAACTTCGAAAATTTATAAGTTGTATTGAGCTAAATTTCTAAAGAGAGTTCAAAACATTTGAAGGAGATTTCCGAGGGTTACTTTATCAAAAACCTACAGAGAACTTCACGATAGTACAAAAACAGAGGTTGAACTTAAGAATTGGATTGACATTTATAGTATTCCAGAGCATCAAACATTCCATGGAAATTTTTCGAAAATTGTTGAAGATATGGCAAAAGAATGTAAACAACTACAGTATAGGTGAAAACAACAAATGGGTCTAACGAAGAATGGTTTCTTCGGAAAAATTATAAATTCTTATGATTTTTTTTTTTGTATTTTGTAAAAGAAAATAAATGATTTTGAAATTTTCTAAGTTGAGGGATAAGAAGTTATTTTGAAAACTTGATTTCAAAATTTATAAACTCAACACAGTTTGAAATTCAGGTTATTTCTGAGCTACTGTAAAAATTTCAGCTCAATCTATCCTCTGAGTTGTGACATATAAAATGTCAAATATGACAATTTTGTTTGAGAAACTGTAGATGTATTAAATATTTTCGCCACCAACAACCCAAAAAACCATTTCCAATAATTCCAAAATAGAACCTTTTGATTGAAAATCAAATCCTTTGAAGGAATCGTAAGAATAAATGTTAGACAACTGTTACAAGAAATGTGAAGGGAATAAATTTGATAAAATTGTCCAAGGAAATACAAAGAAGCGTTTAAAAAAATGATCGGAACTCTGTTTCTTTTAAGTGAATGGGGAACACACTGTTTTTACAAGCAGTCCATCCCTGCAGCCCATCCCTGCATTATTGCGCCCAACAACTTTGAATCAATTTCTAATTAAAAATGCCTAAGTAGACTATTGTATAATTATTTCGAACACTTCCTTGAAACGAAGTTCAGAATACTGTCTATGTTGACAATGCAGAAGTCTCCTCAAGAAATGACTCTTTAATTACTACATGCATTTCATCAATACTGTGTTGTGAATAGTTCAATAATTACAATTACCTTTTGAGAATGACACACAGGCCCATTGATGCAGCCTATGTCGACAACTAGTGGTACCCAGGTAGCCAATAAGCAGTTCCAAAGCGTCTTTACGGCAACCTATCAGGCAATTATTAAGTCTCCTTAAATGCTACATAAATGCCGATTTTGACCCAATATGCGGCTTTACTGCAATGCTATGATAATACTTCATTAATGCTATTTTGCATTCGAAATGCTTATTACAAGCTACAAGCATTTAAATAGCATTTGAAAGCCAACTTTACAATAGATAGCATTTAAGATGCTGATATACTGCTAATATAAAGCTTGAAGCATATGAAATGCAGATTAAGTTAACTGCATATGCTAATGCTTATTCGTTCCCTGGGTACTGAAGCCAACCCTAACAAATATTAGGATTTCAGAAAGGTACCTGATTATATGTTACCTTCTCTTTTTTTCCTTGTTGGAGACATATTGCCACTGCAACCATTGATTTGATTTATTGTGGCGTATGTTAACCTTAATTTTAAAACTACATTTTGAAAAAATTATCGTTAATGAATATACTTCTATCTCCATATTTTGCTCATGGACATTCGTTAGTTTCAAAATTTCTAATCAATCTGGGAAATCTATACTCTGCTAAATCTTTCATACAAGAGAAAATAATATCGTTAATTCTTAAATGCGCCAATAAACACAACTTATTATTGTAAAACTTTCTTGTATAATAAAATTAAAATACGTACCTAGAAAAGTGTTTCAAATCTTATGTTTCAACTTAACAGGCTCTAAATTTTACTGTCGCTATTAATATAAGGTTTTAATATTTTAAGAAATGAAAATAAGATAGGAATTATTTTTCAAGTACCTATTAAGTGTACAAAATAAGTAAATGGAATTAATGAATCAACTTTTTACAAAAAAAATTACCGTGATATACTAGTATTGAGCGCATGCCTGCTAGTGAATTCCTAAGTAGACCCTCTGCGTCCTAATTTCGTTTTTGAGCTGGTAAACTATTGTACCAAGAACGATATCTAGGTTCACAGGCGTAGCCAGGGAAAGGGCAGGTGTAGGGTGACGGCCTCCCTGACTGGGCAATCAAATTAAGCCTTTGTGAAATGTATTCTGAAACGCAATCATCTCCCTAAAAAAATAGTCATTCCTAGAAATGGCGTCTGAAAAATGGCCTTTGGGAAATGGCCTCTGGGAAATTACCTCTAGGAAATTATCTCTGGAAAATGGACTTTGCGAAATGGCATGTGGAAAATACGGGAAAGCAATAATCCGCTCTGAAAAATTAGTCATTCCGGAAAATGGCTTCTGGAAAATGGTTCCCGGGAAATGACCTCTGGGGAAAAGGCCCCGATTTCAGGAAAGGATACATTTTCCGAAACAAACGAGGACAGAGAAACGTTTTGGAAAATTAGTGATTCCGGAAAGTGAAAAAAAGTATTTCTTTTAATCATTTATTTTATTTGTTGTCAATCATATAAGTAGACCGGTTTTACATTTTTGTCTTAATTCTATTCTTACGGATATTGTGAGAAAAATACTTTTTTTAATTGATTTTTATTCATTGTTAGATCAACTGTGGTGCAGTATTTGTGATAGCAGTACATCATCTTATTTATGGGTCCATTTTGGGCATAGTTAGTTCCTTGATTATTTATGTAGAATAAATTCCTGCTTCTTAAGTAACTGGTGGGAGAAGAATAGAAGTCGAGGTTCTCTCAAATTTATTCATCATTTACTCTTTGCCCAATAAAACCGTTTTTAAATGATAGATTAGCAAATTCACGTCGTTTTTCAAGACCATCTATTTTAATGAACATACATCGAGATTCATAAGAAGGTAACCGAAAACAGTTCCATCCTAACTTACGCAAAGCATACAATAAAAACTGTTTCTGCACTGATTCAATTCGGTCTTTATGTGTATTCTGATATGGATCCCAAACCAAGCTGCAGTACTTAAGAAGGGGTCTTACATATGTTACATATAACGTAATACAGTCAGTATCGTTGAAATGAAAACTAAACCTTTTGATGAACCCGAGCATTTTACTTGTAAATTATATTGTATGACTCCCAAATCTTTAGCTTAACTGCATCTTTGAATAGTTTGTTCACCTATAGTGATGGTGTCTTGCCCATCTTGACTAAATAATGTCTAGTTATGATATGCGGAGAATGAGTATATTGGATATCATCCAAACTCAATAATTTATTGAGTTATCTAAATTTAACAATTTAGGCTTGGATCATGATTAGGTTGATAGTTATTGAACACCAAGAAAAAAAACTTTTAACAGACGCAAACTCTCGAGCGAAGTCGATGTAATGTTAATATATCTGAAATCTCATGGATCTAATTGTCGTTAACTATGGTCGATATACAAACTTTACTTACTATTCGGTACAGTGGGGTTAGTAAAACGTGTGAGAAGAGGGTATACGCACTTTACTCTTTCAGAAATAGTTACTCGTTCAAACTATTTCTGAAAGGAGCAACGTATAAAAACTACATGCACTTGTAAAAAAACCGAAAAATTCCGTAGAGATTATGTATAATGTTACATTTCAAATTAGAAATAAATTAGGGAAAAATCCTGGGGTGGGGCAACAGATTTCTGGAGGGAGCCTGGCCCCCTAGGCACCCCCAGTAGTTACGCCAATGGTGATAGGTCCATGCAAGTAAGTGCGTTTGAAAAGCTAATGATTTATTGATATTGATTTATGAGAGATAAGGGTAAGTTACGATATAATACATAAGAAGCAGGATTAACATTTTGAACAATAGGAAAAGCAAAAAACGGAGGAAATTATCTTCATTGCCCTTATTAATCACGACTACTTCAACTTTACCACAAGTAACCAGACGTTTGTTGGTGATTTGTTGACTTGTCAATATGAAAAAGTTTTGAGTGTAAAAGTTGAGTCAAGATCTACTCAATTTTGTGTTGAATAGTGTGACCGTGGAAGGTACGAAGACGCCACAAATTTAAAAAACGGAAGGTTTTCTGGCATTGAGCAAATATAAATCAAACCAACACCCGAACGAAAGGCCACCCAAAGATTCAACAAGCAGATTATTTTGTTGTTTCAGGTGGACTCAAAACATCCTGTTGGAAATTAGGACTCATTAGCAGCTACCGGACTTCCTCGGTGGTTCGTCCATGTTAATCAATTCCAGGATAAAGCGATAAGCAACAAATTAAGATCGTACACAAACACAAATATTGATAATTATCACCTTTACCGGTTTCCGATGGCGTCTTTCAGTTATTACCGTGATTTTTGTTAAATTGTACGATTCTCAAATAGAAGGTAAACTCCCTCTTGTCTGTTTTACCCTTCCGCCAGCATCCGGATCAACCTATTCCCGCGGATTGACGGCACGCAATCTTATCTCGTGCTAAAAAGACCAGCATTATTCCGTTTCAGTGCGTTGTTGCGGTTGCACGGATTCTTCTTCACCAGCATCCACTTGCCACTGCTGCTGCTGATGTTGCAACGAAACGCGAACAAACGATTGAGGAATCAAACTTCGCAACATAAACACAGGTATTAATTTAGCTGCCTCAATTAATGGTGTTCAAATAGCATTCAAGGCGGAGAGGCAAAGAGCGAGCGAGGGATGGACTCTGGCTCTGGCCTTAACTCTCAGCCTCGGCCTCAGCTGACTGATGATGAGGGTCGACCGACCGCGTGTACATGGAAGCGATATGGGAACTGCTCGGTCTTGTGCTTATCATCCGCCACTCCGCTCGGTTCCGGGGCTCCTTGCACCGACTGGTTGGTGCTTTACACGATGGCGTATGACCGCATAGTCGACCTTAGGGTCCTCCTGCAAGTGGCTGCCGTTTTTCTTCCTACAACCACAACAACAACAACAATATCAGCAACTTTCTCGTTGAATCGCGGCCAACAACTCTGAGGAAGTCCGAGCGCAGGAATCCTTCTCCGTGATTGACTTTGGCCAATGTGCGCTGCGTTGGGTAGGGTTTTTATATGAAGAGTGATCATTTTAGCGTGTTTTTTGTTTCGTTTGCTTTGCGTTGCGTTGTAAACGTTGGAGTTGCTCGATGTGGGATGGATGGATGGCGGATGGTTGTAATTATTAGTGAATAAGTGCGGTTTTCTTGTGCTGCCAGTGGAATGCGTTGATTGTGGGAAAATATTGCCCGGTAAGTTTGATTGCGTGTCGCAGGAGGATACGGGATGTGTTTCTTGAGTATCCTGCTAGTGGGTTTCAATATTAGTTGATTTTAAGATTTCAATTTCCGGGGGTTGATACTGTAAGGACGACTTTCAATGAGAAACTACAAGGTTTTGTTGGTTTGTCTGAATAGCTTGTTGGAGAAGGGGCAGTCCATGTTTTAAAGTGGCGTTTTGCATTTTTTTAAACAATGGTTACAAAGAAGAACCAATAAGCTAGGCCTTATTTCAACTTAATTTTAATTACTTTCACAATTATCGAAAATTATTGGCTTGAAGACTTGTAGTTCAATAATCCGAATTACTAATCATGAGCCCATTATAGTTGTTTCGATTATCTTCCGATTGTTGTGCCATTTTGGTTTACAAAATTGTCTCAGCCAGCATTTATTGGCTGCAAAATTATACATCAGTAACGGAAATAATTTAACACTATCATGTGTGATAGCTTAACAAATTTAAATTGTATGTCATTCACATCAATGAAACGAAAAAACATAATTCCTTAGAAAGGGAGGCAATTAGTTTAAACTTACACCATCATACAGCCTCCATGAACCCACCTTTATTGCTGTTATCTTGTGGAACTGTAATTTTCGGGAAAAAAAGTTCTCTGTGAGCGCCATAAACACGCGTTTAAATTTGAGTTACGTCATATTGGTAGCATCGGGTCAGCCAAGTGTCCAGAGGAAAATATTTGAGTGAGCCGGAGCATGCAATGATTCGTGACCACAAAAATATCGGTAAGAGTATCCGTGAAATAGCACGAAAAAGTCATAGATCAGAAACAGTGAACAGAAATATGCTGAAGAAAGGAGAAAAATATTGTATTAAATAAAAGCAAAAAGAACTGCGAAAATAACCAACCGTGATCGGAACCGTATCGTACAAATGGGTGAGCTGGACATTTTACTGTGGCAGAAACCAAGCAAGCACTGGGTCTATCAATCACCCACTAGCGTGAAGCTCAAATTCTGCAAGGATGCGGCCACTTGAACTTATACCAAACAGGCCAAGAAACCAAACTTTACAACAGCTCACATTGAGGCCAGATTGAAGTTTGTGAAAAAATGTCTTGGATGAAAGAATTTTTTTTTTTATCTAGTTCATTTATTTGGGAGGCTCAATTGGGTAGCTTTACGGAGCCGATAATTCATTGATTTTTGTATAATGTAATGACTTAATACTAGGATTAGTGGGATGTGGGCCGTTTACTCGCGGTTTACCCGAGGTTAAAACAGGTGACATTTTTTGGGATGGGTTGGAAAGAGGAACGTGGAAATAGGATTCTTAAATCTCATCAGATAGTTGTCGCCAGCACAATAACTTGGTGCGTAATGGTCAGGGCTCCATTTTGTATTCTACCGGATGTGGTTACCATTGGGCGACGATGAGACTCCTCAGATGTCGGAACAAAACAAACACAAACTAATGAATAGAAGAACAAAAACACAAGCAGATTAGATTCTTATACTAGACATTTGAAGAAACACATAAATCGATTGCATATAGCACAGATCGCGGGATCCCAACACATCTCTTATAGGAACATAAGGTTGTCTTCCTTGGGCCTCTAGGGTATTCAATAGTTGCGTTCTGGCGGCGTGATTATCCGTGCATTGCCAGACTGCGTGATCGATGTCATCATAACCGTTTCCACACCGGCAAAGATTGCTGTCCACGAGGTTAATTCGGAAGAGATGTGCATCTAACTGGTAGAGGTTGGACATAAGTCTACTCATCACACTGATGAAGTCACGGCTAACGTGCAGGTCCTTAAACCACGCCCTCGATGAAACAATAGGAATGATGGAATGTAACAGCCGTCCTAGATTTCCGGTGTCCCAATCGGTTTGCCAACTCGAAAGGGTACTCTGACGTACTAAATGATAAAATTCATCGTGTGAAATTTGTCTATCATACAAATCGCCTTCCTGGGCGCCCACCTTTGCGAGCGAGTCCGCTTTCTCATTGCCTGGGATTGAGCAATGTGAAGGGACCCATACAAAGGTGATCAAATATGATCTTTCGACCAGCGCACTCATCTGTTCCCTTAGTTTTGAAAGGAAATAAGAAGAGTGTTTAATAGGTTTCGTCGACCGAAGAGCCTCAATCGAACTGAGGCTGTCCGAGAAGATGAAGTAATGGTCTGCGGGCATGTTGGAAATCATCCCCAATGCGAAGTTGATTGCTGCCAGCTCAGCAACATAAACAGAACAAGGTTCCTGAAGTTTGTGGAAGGCGCTAGAGTTTTCATTGAAGACACCGAAGCCAGTGGATCCATTGAGGCGAGACCCATCAGTGAAAAACCTTTTTTCGGAATTGACGTGTTGGTACTTTTCAGTAAAAATACGCGGAATAATAATAGAACGAAGTTGATCCGGAATCCCATGAGATGCTTGTTTCATGGAAAGATCATAATGAATTGAGGAACTGCTATAGGTGAAGTGAGCACGGTCTGGAGTATAGCACGGAAGACACATATCCGACGATATGTAGTGGTGATAAATTCTCATAAATCGAGATTGTGTGTTCAGCCCTAACATTTCTTCAAAATTGTCTATTACAAATGCGTTTTTCACTCCACATTTGATTAATATTCTGAGCGAAAGCTCCCAAAACCGATTCTGGAGGGGTTTTACACCTGCCAGAACTTCAAGACTCATGTTATGCGTTGAGTGCATACAGCCAAGAGCAATACGCAGACAACGATATTGAATTCGTTCCAATTTTATAAGGTGACTTTTTCTTGCCGAGAGAAAGCAAAAAGAGCCATACTCTAGAAGAGAGAGAATAGTTGTTTTATAAAGAGTTATGAGGTCTTCCGGATGAGCACCCCACCTTGTGCCACAAATTGAACGGAGAAAGTTGACCCTTTTCTGGCATTTTTGCTTCAAATACGTAATGTGGGCATTCCAAGTGCATTTTGAATCAAACCAGACCCCAAGGTATTTGAAAGACAACGATTGAGTAATGTTTCTGCCCAAAAGATTAAGCTGCAGTTGAGCTGGGTACCGCTTTCTAGTAAACACTACCAGTTCAGTTTTCTGCGGTGAGAAATCAATCCCCAGACTCCTAGCCCAAGAAGATAGGTTATCTAGGGAATTTTGCAATGGTCCTTGCAAGTTGACGGCATGTGAGCCTCTTAAAGAAACCACACTATCGTCAGCAAGATGTCATAGCGTGCATTGTTCTGCCAAACAATTGTCAATATCTTTGACGTAAAAGTTATAAAGAAGAGGGCTGAGGCATGAGCCTTGGGGTAGGCCCATGTAACTAATTCTGGAAGTGGTCAGTTCTCCAAGTGAGAAGATCATTTTCTTTTCTGACAACAAATTGTACAAAAAATTATTTAAAATTCCAGGAAGTCCACATCTCTGCAGATTTTCTGACAGGATTTCAATGGAAACTGAATCAAAAGCCCCCTTAATGTCCAGGAATACTGAAGCCAATTGCTCCTTGTGCGCAAAGGCCAGTTGAATATATGAGGAAAGCAGCGCTAGACAATCGTTTGTTCCTTTGCTCTTACGGAACCCAAACTGTGTATTTGATAGCAAGTTATTCGATTCGACCCAGTGATCGAGCCTACGAAGGATCATTTTCTCCAACAATTTCCTAATGCACGAAAGCATAGCAATCGGACGGTATGAGTTATGGTCAGACGCGGGTTTGCCAGGCTTTTGAATGGCTATCACTTTGACCTGTCTCCAATCAGGTGGTACGATGTTGTTTCGAAATAAGGAATTGAGCAAGCCCAGCAAGCGTCTTTTTGCGATATCAGGGAGATTTTTCAGAAGATTGAATTTTATCATATCGCATCCGGGCGAGGAGTTGTTTGATGAAAGAAGGGCCATAGAGAATTCCAGCATTGTGAATGGTCTGTCCAGAGAGCCACCGTTTGGAGACGTTTCTCGAAGAATATGTTTTGCTGGAACAGAATCCGGACAGACCTTTTTCGCGAAATCGAATATCCATCGGTTGGAGTATTCATCACTCTCATTAGAAGATGAGCGGTTACGCATGTTGCGAGCCACCCTCCACAAGGTGGTCATTGAGGTTTCTCGTGAGAGTCCCTCGACAAAATTTCGCCAATAACCGCGTTTTTTTGCTTTGACAAGTTGTTTTAGCTGTGTTTCAAGCTTTGAATATTCCTCGAAGTGAGTGGAAGTCATGTGTCTACGAAAAGCTTTGAAAGCGTCAGATTTTTGCAAATACAATTTTGTGCATTCATCGTCCCAGCCAGGTGTGGCTGGTCTCCTTTTGAAGGGTGCACTTGGAACTTTTCTTTTTTGTGCTTCCAATGAACTTTTGTAGATCAGATCGGCAAGGAATCGATATTCTTCTAACGGTGGAAGTGTATCGACGGATTCAGTACCGATTGTTACCGCCGTTGCATATTTTTGCCAATCGATGTTCCTTGTTAGGTCGAACGGAATTTGAGATGGCTCTGAAGGATGAGGGCCACACTTAATAGAAATGATGATCGGTAAGTGATCGCTACCATGGGGATCATTGAGGACTTTCCACAGACAGTCCAATGAAAGCGATCTGGAACAGAAAGATAGGTCGAGTCTGCTTTCTTGAGCAGGAGGTTTAGGTATGCGTGTCGCTTCACCAGTGTTCAAAATTGACAAATTGAAATCGTCACATAAATCGTAAAAGATAGCCGCCCTATTGTCATCATATAGGTCCCCCCACCCAGTACCATGGGAGTTCATGTCACCCAGAATCAATACAGGGGACGGCAAAATAGAGACTAAATTCCAGAGTTGACTGCGGCTAATAGAAGTTCGAGGAGGAACGTAAACTGAAGCTATGCAAAGGTCTTTATTCTTTGCAGTTATTTGACAAGCGACGATTTCTGACGCCTGAAAGAGCTGGTAGGGAAATTTTTATAGAAAGGGTAGCACTTTTTGATCCCTAAAAGCACTCCTCCATAAGAATCGTCTCTATCCAGGCGTAAAATGTTAAAATCGTGGAAGTTGAGTTCATTGTCTGAAGAAAGCCATGTTTCACAAAGAGCAAATACATCACAATCGGAATTGCGAACTAAAAATTTGAACGAGTCTAGTTTAGGCACCAGACTACGGCAGTTCCATTGTAGTACAGTGATCATATCTCCGACCTGATTCGATGAATTATCCATCGAAAGATATGATCGATGCAATGAGGGGCCATGAAACAGTCAATTGCTTAAGGTATGATTCCAATGTCGGAAGCAAGGCAGAAACTAAGCTTCTAAGAGGGTCTTGAATATTGAACATGTCTAAAATGAATGCCACAATGTCCGAAAAAGCTATCAATCCTCTATCGGACTTGGGTTCCTTTTGAAAAGGTTGAGGAGTAGCATTTTTATTGTTATTATTCGTTTTAGGCAATGGCGGAAAGTCCTTACTGCATCCAGGAGTTGGTGCAATAGGAACCCTCGGTTTTACAATTTGTTCCCCATTTGCCTGGAAATTTTGCAATCTTTTGGAGGTGACTTTTGTTACCTTACGGCGCACTTTCGGAGAAGAACGTTTCCTTTTCGAGGATCCGGGTGCGTGTACCACCGAAGAGTCACCTTCATCAGATACGTCAGAGTCCGATTCTTCAGCTGACAAAATCGAAAATTGGTTTTCATCTTGAGCGGCTGTTGCAGACTTAAGCATTTCTGCATATGTCTGCCTGGAGCGTCCAGTAATGGAACGCTGCACTTTATCGGATTGCCATTTGTACCGTGGGCACTGCTGCAAAGAGTGAGGATTCTCACCACAATAAACACATTTCTGCACAGCTTGTGTGCAAGAATCCTCAGTGTGGTTTTCACCACACTTGCCACAACGAAATATGTTGCCGCAATGACTGGCAGAATGTCCCAGTCTTTTGCAGTTGGTACAATTATATACCCTCGGTCTATACAGGCGCACCGGAAAAAAGCTCCATCCACTTAACATAATTTGGGAGAACAGAACCGGCGAAGGACACCCGAAACGAGTCTGAAAGTTGATAGACCTTTTTTCGTCTTGCAACGATGCTGAATGTAGTTGTTTTACATCCAGAATAGTTACAAGTTCACGAGCAACTTTAGAGTTCTTGAAACAACCAGAAGCTCGTTTCAGGTCCTCGACCGTCAGACTCGTATCGGAGACAACGCCATCGATCTCCACATCTCGCGAAGGGACATATACACAGTATTCGATATTGAATACTTCGTGATCAGCAATCTTGTTGGCTATTTCATAGTTCGGCGCTTCTACACGCAGTCTATTAACCCTCTCTTTATGTATAGAGACACCAGGATACTTACGCAGCAACTCTCTTGAAATGTCGAGAGTTTTCAACGGTTTATCTTTGGGCCGAAAAAGACAACCCAAGGTCCCTTTGAGAACGGATGGTAGTGCTTTATGCGTGTAACTTTGACCTCAGGAGAGGCCATAACTATGCACGGGAAGCAAAAACACAATCACACAAAAAAACCCTTCACCAATCAATTAATTTAAATGCTAATAAAAAAGTAATTAGCAAATACCCTGCAGAAAAAAAATGGAAAAAAAACTTATCACTAGTGGTGACAATCAGGCCTACCACCCTAATTGACTTTATTAGTTTCTCCCTCTACGGGGAGACACAACACACACGCTGCTGCGAGGCAAAATTCTACAACAATAGCTGTTCACTTGGCTATACAATTAGACACAGCGGACGACGTCAACAACCTCAGCGGTTCGATGTTCGATGTTCGCTTGCTTACACAACAGCTGTAGCTGTTTGAGATCGTTAATTTATTGCAACGATTGATGTTTTATGCTGGACTCTACCATATAAGTACTAAGCGGATGAAAGAATGTAATGTAATTGTAATTTCTTTCAAACACAAAAAAAGTTATCTTAGACAGCCCTTACTATTGCACATATTCCCGGAATTTATTCAGGAAATACCCTATACCATTCTACGGGGCTGTTTCAAGAGCCGACCGAATAGGAAAAAGTCGCAGGGAAGGGAGCCAAATCAGGTGAATTCGGTGGTGCACGATCCACGAGTTGTTTGGCAAAAAATCCGGAGTTTTTTTCACGCAAACGTCAAACATCCGAATTCACGCAAACGTCTCCATAACGCCCAAGGCTCTTGTTGACGGTCTGGCCTTGTGGAAGGAATTCATGATACACGACATCCTTGAAATCCATAAAAACTGTGAGCATCGCCGTGTTTTTCGACTGGAAACGACGTGGTTTTCTAGGTTGAGGCTCATTCGGTGCACGTTATTCACTCGCTTGATGTCTGGATTATGTGTCTGTAGCACTAACGGTTACCCTTGCCGCGCCTTACTGATTGAGTTTTCTAACGCTCAGCCGACAGCTTACGCTAGTAGTACACTTGTTGCCACTCGGTTGAGATAACATAAATATGACTTGCTAAGTCATAATCAAGTAACTACAACTAATTATGACCGAAGGTGGGTTTCTTGGGGTAATTGTGGTAGGCCGCGTCTCGTCCTCTTACCAGGGTTGTCACACGCACAGAATTACCTCGATTGACATAGATTTTTTTTTCTTTTTTTTTTTATACACAGATATCTTTTCGTTAAGATCACAGATTTTTGGGATAAAACAAGATTTTTAAGATTGCTTTAATTGCTTGTCCACTCACAAACTTCAATTTAAAAATGAGTACATTTAAGAATCTAACTATTTACCAGTTCTACTTTCTCTGTGCTGTTTTATTCATTATATTCTTCTTCTTCTTTTTTAGTGTTCGGAGCTTATTGTTTTCGCAATTTGCTTATTGTTTGCTCTCAACTATGTGTTCTAAATGCACTTCCACAGTTATTGATTAAGAGCTTTCGATGCCATGTACCATTTTTGCATTAGTATGATTATGTGGCAAGTACATTCATACCTTATGCCCAGGGAGTCGAGAAATGTTCCTTCCTTAACGCACATAAAGCAAAATAAAACAATTGACTCAGTGACAGAGGAAAGTCTGAATGTAAGTTTGTGTGTGTGCCCCCAAATTATTTCTCCATTAATTCTTTCATTTATTTTTTAAGAAAACTTTATATACTTTCCCAAATAGTCTATGAAAAGGTCTCAGATATTCCTTCCGAAGTTTCTATTGGTTTCTTCAGTAGTTTACAGGCATTCCTCCAGGAATTCTTGTTTCTTGTGTCGTTTCGTTGACAGTTTTTCAAAACTTTCTTTTGATTAAAATTTTGAAGCAATCCCTGAACTTGTAAAGTTCTGTGATTCTGAAGGAATCCCTAGAAACACCTGAAAGAACAACACAATAATTATCATATATGTATTTTTTTATTTTTTTTAATAATCATTTATTTGTACAAGCTCAATCGAATTAACTTAACAGAGCCAAATTTTCATACTTTTATACATCATTTATCTTAAAACTAAGGTTAGGAGGATAGAGCCGATTACTCGCGGCCGTCTCGAGGTTAATAGGGATTACAAATTACGGATGGGAATTGAACCACAGCTGACCACATATTTTCCATTCGGGCTTACGGCTAAACTGTGCGCTTCGCCAACGTGACCAAGGAGAGTGATTATCTTCTCAAAACTGTCGGCATCCCATTGTTTGAGTTTGCCGTCTTTGCCACAAGAGACGAAGAGATGGGTTTTGGGGATAAACTGCAGTCCCATGATGGAGTTGTCGTGTGCGATCAAGGATCGATGACAATCGCCAAAGTCCATACCCCAAATTTTAATACTCCAATCGGCGGATCCTGTCACAATGATTATCGAATCGTACGAAATATCCATACATAAAACCGGGAGCTTGTGGCCGTAAAGTGAAAAGTAGAACTTGAGTGTATCGAGAAAGAAGATCTTCACCGTGTTATCCAGCAGGGGTACAGCGATGTATTTGCTGTTTTTCGAAACGCGCACACACAGCACAGTTTCTTCGAGTTTAAGAACGTTCTTGTGCAGCAGGGAGAGTACTTTGACTTCTCTTTTGGAATCCTTTGTTGCATCCACGATTAGCTCAAAACTCCAGAATTTGACCGTCGTATCGCCGCCTCCAGTTAGACATCCTCACATATCCGGCATCAAAACTATGCTCCACAGCTATTTCTCATGAGCCGCAATTCGCTCGATAGTCTCACCCGTTACGATGTCCACAATCAGCAGTTGTCCCGTCTTGAGACCAACCAATACGTGACGATCTCCGGGCACGAAACAAGTACTGACAAGGTATCCCGTTTCGATTGTTCTTAACGATGCCTGCGATGCCCTGCTGCAAAGTTTCAACGATTCTCCACTACCGGAAGCGATTGCCAAGCTGTCCGAACTGAAAGCCACAGTGCGGACCTCCAAAGGATGACCCAGTTGGCGAATAGAGTGGATGACACTCGCCTCTGCGTGTTTCTCCTCTACGTTCAATGTGAAGACCTGGATGAAGTTCTTAACGTAATTGACGCAGATCCGGAGCTCGTTATTGCTTCCTAAAAGCAGATCGAATGATTTAACTTTCTCCGGGACCTGCACCACCGGAAGGCGTTTAATTACGTCCGTTAGCGAGAGTTGACGCTCCACTATATTGGTGCTTGTATTATTTTCCTCGCCCTTGGATTTTGCGTCGAGTTTTTTCAAACGTTTTGTAAGACGAACCAGGGCCTCATCTTCATTGTAAAAGAAGAACAATTCAATCTTCTTATCTGTGCCGTGGCAACCCAAGATTTGTCCATTGTTTTCCACTACTAAATTGATCGTTCTTCCGTAGCCGGACCGCTGGATATTTCCAATCTGCGTACACTTGAAAGGACTTGTGACTTCCGATTCCAGCACCAAATCATCCAAATCTCCCGTTGGCGTGGCATCCGGGTTGCCGCTATTTTCAGTAATTTTGTACACCGAAAGCTGCGAATCACCCGATCCTGTCACCAAAATATCATCGTTCCTTATCAGGGCAATCCTATGATCAACAATAGTCTTGAAGCAGTTTTGTGTTTCGATGTTCCAAAACTTAATCTGGGTGTCCTTGGAACTCGATACCACCACATCGTGATACCGCTGCATAAAACAAGCTTCCGTAATGGCTCCGTTGTGCCCCACCAGTCTACACTTTCCACTTTGGGCTACGACATCTGATACCACCAGATCGTTGTCCAATCCTCCGGAGACCAGCTTCAAGCCAATGAGATCAAAATTCAACGCACTAACAGCTGAACGGTGAGCCGCGAAAGTACACACCGACTGTTTGCTCTCAAAACTAAACATCTCAATGACTCCATCCGTATAGCCACGGCCAGATGCTTATGATCCGGACTCGGTCGAAGATAAGTTACTTCTTGTTTATCCCGCACGAATTCAATCACCTTTTCTCCGAGCCTGTTAAAAACAAACCGATATTAGAGCATTTCGCTTCTCTTACCGTGGTAAACTTCAATACCTAGTGTTCCAAACCAAAACCTGTTCAGCACTGGCCACGGCCACAAATCTGCCATCTACTCCGCCGACAGAAGCGAACGCAACATTCGCCCTTCCACTGGCGATGATAATGAAGTTAGACACTGGCTTGAACGCCAAATATTGTTTCGTTAGACCCATATCCGCCTATTTACGAACCAAGATTTCTTCGACACCTCTGGGATGATAGAATGTTGCCATCGCCCCAAATCTCTTTCACTCCATTTACACTGCCAGCTGACGAGTGACTGTTGACGAAAAATAGGAAGAAATTCGTTGAATGCGATTTTTCGATCACAAATATCGCCTTCCATAGCACCCACCTTTGCATGCGAGTCCGCTTTCTCATTGGCCGGAATCGAACAATGAGATAGATAAAGCACTAAGAAGCTCCTGTATGTTCATGAGAAAATACGAGGAGTGCTTTACCGGCCTCAATGAGCGAATAGCCTCTATAAAACTGAGACTATCCGTGAAAATGAAGTACTGATCCGGTGTTAATGAGGCAACAATTTCTAGCGTAAAGTGTATTGCCGCTTATTCAGCGACATATACGGAACAAGGAGCATGAAGTTTACGATTGGCGCTATAAATTTCATTAAATATTCCAAAGCCTGCTAACTCCTCTATCAATGATCCGTCAGTGAAGAACGATTTAGTGCAATCAACTTGGCCAAACTTTGAAGCAAATATCACCGGAGCAATCATAGGACGATGATGCTCTGGGATTCCACGAAGCTCCTGCTTCATGGATAAATCAAAATAAACCGAATTGAAACGATTGGAAATGTTCGGCGAAGGGCTGATATTCTGTGTTATGTACAAAAGGTACAAGGTCATGAAGCGAACTTGCGGATTCAACTCAAGGAGCTTCTCAAAACTTTCGATCACCTGGGGGTTCATAACCTCACATCTGGTGAGGAGCCGGAGAGATAATTCAGAAAACCGATCCGAGAGTGGCAACATGCCAGCCAGCACTTCAAGACTCATGGTGTGAGTCGAGTGCATGCAACCTAACGCGATACGAAGACACCGATACTGAATACGTTCCAGTTTAATGAAGTGCGACCGAGCCGCTGACTGAAAACAAAAACTACCGCATTCCATAACCGACAAAATCGTTGACCGGTACAACGTTAGAAGATCTTGTGGATGAGCTCCCCACCAAGTTCCGGTAATTGTGTAGAGCAAGTTAATCCTTGGCTGGCACTTTCGCTTCACATACTCAATATGGGATCTCCAAGTGCACTTAGAATCGAACCAGACCCCAAGATATTTAAATGACATAGAATGAGTTATCGGCTTACCCCAAATTTGAAGCTTCGATTGTGCTTCCTTGGAAAAAACTACCAACTCAGTTTTCTCCGTAGAGGATTCGATACCTAGCTCTAGAGCCCAAGTAGACAAATTGTCTAAGGTATCCTGTAAGGGTCCTTACAGATTGACCTTATTGGGTCCCGTGACAGACACTACGCCGTCATCTGCAAGTTGTTTCAACGTACAATTGTCACCTAGACAACCGTCAATGTCAACCGTCATAAAAATTATACTGAATCAAAAGCCCCCTTTATGTCCAAGAATAGGGTATGTGTCCCTTGACTCAGCCTATTATGCAACTTGCGATCACATTTTTCATTAGAACTCATAAAGTTCTTAAGCTGTAAGCGAGATTCAACTAGTTATACACTTGCAAAGATAAGTTTGATAATACATTTGGTAGCATGTATCACTAAAAGTTACACAACTCTTTTTATAAAGTCAGAAACATTCGAGGGATATGGATTTAATGTCGGTCTATAAGCACCAAATTGGGTCTATTCATGGATGCAACTTCGTCCCATTCGATGAATTTATTACAAAATGCAGTCTTTGTACGTTTTTTCTTTCTAATTTTATGATTTAAGGTATTGTATGCTGTACTGGATTTAGTTAATACAACATTTCACAACATAAACTTAAGTAAAACTGCCTCGAAACACTTAAATGATGTTCATATATGATTTATCAGCCATTCAATAATGAAAACATTATAATACACTCTACAATGATTTTGTCTCGTCGATTTGTATTTAGATGAGCCACTTGAATATAAACATCTGCTAATTCATGCATTTCCACTTGAAATTTTACCAATAACAACCGTTTTACTACGTTATTGATACTACAGGCCATAGTTGGGAACATACAAAAAAATATGTACCTAACATTGGGTCTAGGATTTTCTTGTAAAATCATTGTTATTTTAGCTATGTGAACAGTTAATTTGTAACGTGTAACTATTTTCTGCACATCCAGACTGCATTACTTGCTTTATCGATTCAATTAGGCCAAATTTAGATCACTTGAAATCGTGTAGATCATCTGTTCAGCATACCCATGAAATCATGATGCCCAAAAAGTTCAAGAAACCGAAAATTACGCGGAAGTGAACAACTATAAGATGATTAATATTGACTCAACTGCTTTGGATTACATCTATCATGCTAATAGCAACATAATTTTGTTGATGATCGCTAAATTAATGACACATTTGGTACATAGGCCGAATGAAGGAGCTAGCCTAACATTACATCCCCTTACCCTACATGTTCTTTTTTAGCAAAAGCTAACTGAATATCTGTGGAAAGCAACGCGAGACAGTCGTGCGTTCCCTTACCCATACGGAAACCATATTGAGTATCTGAAAGCAGGTTGTTCGTCTCAACCCATTTGTCCAGATGGAAGAGGATCATTTTCTCTAACAACTTTCGAATACAGGATAACATCGATAGAATTTGTGGTCGGACGCGGGCTTACCAGGTTTTTGAATGGCAATAACTCTCACCCGTCTCCAATCATCCGGTACAATGTTGAGTTCCAGAAACTGATTAAACAAGTTCAACATGCGCCTCTTCGCGACGTCTGGGAGGTTCTTAAGCAAGTTGAACTTGATCCTATCAGCCCCTGGAGCAGTATTGCCACACGAAAGGAGTGCGAGAGAGAACTCTACCATTGAAAAGGGTTGGCTAATCTCATCTATCGTATTCGTGTTTTCGCGAGGAATCATCCGTGCCGGCACTGAATCTGGACAAATTTTTCGTGCAAATTTGAGGATCCCTTGGTCCGAGTACTCCTCGCTGTCGTTGTTCGTAGTTCAGTTACGCAATCCTCGCGCCGTGTTCCAAAGAGTATTCATCTACGTTTCACGGGATAGACCGTCCACGAATCGTCACCAGTAACCGCGTTTCTTGGCCTTGATGAGGCTCTTTAGCTCGCGTTCGAGTCACGTGTACTTTTCGAAGTACTCAGGTGTTCCACGTCTACGGAAAACTTTGAACGCGTCGGACTTTTTACGTTAAACCTCGGTGCATTGCTGATCCCACCATAGAGAAGAAGGTTTCCAGAGAAATGATGTTCCTGGAACTGGTCAAGTTTGAGCTTGAAGCGTGCTGTCCAACATCAGGTTGGAGAGAAAGTTATATTCCTCCAGCAGAGAAAACTCTTTAAAGTCGTTACGGCTTCATCTACTGCTGTCCTGAATTTTGTTCAATCGATATTACGGGTTTAATTGTACGTGACGTTGACGGTACACCCTATAATGCACATAAAGACTGTATTCGATGAAATTTGGACACACAAAATAGGTCACCAAAAATTTTCCTTGAGCTCGATTCTTTTCAAACTTTATGGAAATAAACTACTACTAAATGGTTAAGTTTTGACATCAATGGTTTATTGAACCTCTTCTCCCAACCCAAATGCCCGCACCTTTGCCTTGACCCCTTTCATTTTGGGCAATTATAGGACCGACTTGCTTACTTACTTTTAACCACGCTTTTTTTAGTTCAAGTTCATTTTCTATCAGTTTTGAAGTTTTAACGAGCTTTGCCTTCATGATTGCCCAAAATTTTTCAATTGGGCGAAGTTCCGGAGTGTTTGGAGGGTTGACGTCTTTTGGTACAAAAACTACATTATTATCTTTCTACCAGTTTAAGACGGGCCGGGCATAGTGGCAAGATGCCAAATCCGGCCAAAACAGTATCGGGCCATCGTGAGATCTCAATCTCTTGCGCCTTTTTCGCAACATCCCTGATCGAAATGTTGGGATAACGCTTAAATTGGTTCAATACCATCCAGGCCTTCTTCGGATTTGATGTGCCACGTTTATGCCACTACCATTTTTCCGCTTGGTTGTCTTACGGTTCTTGAACGTTTTGATCACATGAGATACGGTTGAATATGCGATTCCGAGCTGTTTTCCGATCCATCGATGAGAAGCGTTTGGGTTTTCGAAGTGAGTGCCCAAAATTTGTTGGCGCACTATTTCTTCATTCGAAGCCATCACTGAAATCACTCGACCGATTTTCATGAAACTCATTATACAATTGACACAACACAATGAAATACATTCAGTTAAAATTTCAATAATTTTTACCCACACGCTAAAAAGTTACGATCAATTGCGTGTGTCCAAATTTCATCGAATACAGCCTTTAGAGGGGCTAGATTTGGCATAAATTCAAGGAGTCTTTTATGTTAATTCAGGTGCTTAGCCTTCCAGATAGATTAAGTGAGTTATGAGAGTTAGAATCCTACCCTAACTGGTCAACCTTTTTCCTAGATAATGCATTTTTCAATCAGGTTTCATAGGCCATTTGAGATTTTCATTGTTTGTTGCGTTTTTGTGTATGTAAAAACTGCTTTTTACCTCTTGTCGTAATATTTGCCCAAAGTCAACTTTCTCCGCAGCCATACATGGCAGAATACACCGCCAATAAAACTGAGCCACTTCCTCACTTAGTTGGTGGGAAGCGTTCGACAACCGCCGATCGTGTCATCTTCCAAAGTAGATCTCACTTTGCAACAACTCCACCCAAACTTCCCCAAGTCGGACGCGAAAAGCTAGAAAACACAGAAATCAATTTTTGCCAACAGAACAAACTACAATACACTAAACATGCAAACTAATGGCTATAATTTCCTCAAAGAAAAACATCAATTACACCGCCTACAAGCCGCCACTCGGTGCGCTCTGTTTTAAAGCATCATTTAACTCATCATCACTTCCATCTCGGTTTCATGATGTTCGTTCCCATCCATCCCATGCTAGTTCATCACTGGTCCGGCCCAGCGTGGCTTTCCGATACTAATCAATCGTCTTTGATGCTCAACAAGCCAGCAAGCAAGCAACAAGCTCTTTCGTTTTCTCCCATTGCAGCCATGGGTGGGGGTGGGATCCTTCGTTAGGTATTCCATCACCGCAAAATCGGGCGTCGAAAGATCACTTTCGCGAGTGACCGATGCCGAGGGTGTAGAAGGAGAAGAAGCGCGCGTGAGTCGGTCCGAAAAATATAATTATAATTGATCGATTTTTCTAATACCTATGATTGAATATTAATGAGTTCCCGTGTGAGCTGGTTTGGGAAGACCGTTTCGATGGTTGTTGTGGGGCTGTTCGACTGTTTGCCACAGGGATGTAGGAAAGATTTGTTTGCATAGTCCAAGTTACGAAAACTTTTCGCGGTTTCCTTTTCCTCCCAAATTTCTCCGCCCGGGTTGTCCGCGTGCTGGTCGTCATTCGTGGCCGGGCGTTGCTGGGCTCATTTCTTTCGGAGTTTTCGCTGCCAATAGTATGGTGGACGGTGGCCGCAGGGAGGATGATGCTTGCTTCGGTGACTGGGTGATGAATGATTTCGTGTGACGTACTATTCTCGAACAGGGATGCCAGTTTACAAGCATTTTTTCTACAGTTTGCCAATTGGACGACAACTTATGATTTTGGCATTGGTTGAGGATTATTTGTAGAATCGTTTTGAGAAAGCAAATATGATCTATTAAAATTTTTGTTTTATTATTTGTACAGATTAAATCAATCAGCTGGACCAGTTGACATCGTACAGTTTCCCCCAGCCTGTACCGTGAGACTAAAAATTTACCATAATCAACCACGGAGCAGGAAAGTCCTGACACACATATGAAATCAATTCGAATTTTGTATCGCGCAGACCTAAGAAGGTAAAAAAATTTGACAAACCAAATTTTGAACACATTAATGATGCATTGCAGTCCATAAGTGATTCCAATTTTACATACGTGATGCGTGCCACTGAAATTGCGAAGCTGTGACACGATTCTGCTATGATGACAGTAGTTTTAGAATTGTATGAAGCAAATAAAATAAATAGTCCACTAACAGAGTAACGTCCAATCGGAAAATATGCGGCTCTGGTGAAGCGGAAGCGGCTCTGGACAGAAACAAGTAATTGAAAATATCAAACACTTTGAAAATTTTTGGACAAAGACGGCTAACACAGTATCTCAAGAGTCTGTACAAACCCAAAGTTAACGTAAAGTTCAAACATTTTATGCAAATACTGAATAACTAAGTTCTGACTCCGTAAATTGTAAAATCATATCCCATGAATCTGAAATAAACAACCATAGGGTTTGGCAATTGAACTGTTACATTACTCCAACAGTCATTATTACGTTGCCCAGGAAACTGTATTGGACGACCCCTCACCGTTTTGTTTACATTGTGTCTTGGCTGTGGTTGCCTTGTTCCGAGCTGGAAAACGGTAGATGGATAAACCTTACCTTACCAATCAGACTAAGGCCGGCGTGGCTTCTGCTGTACACAGATGTTGTCTCCATTCTATTGGTCCATGGCTGTTAATCGCCAGCCTCGCTGTCTGCGGAGAGTCCGCAGGTCGCCTTCTACTTGTTCGATCCACCTTGCTCGTTACGCGCCTCTTCTTCTTGTACCTGTCGGTTCGTTTTCGAGAACCATTTTCACAGGCCTGTCGTCCGACATTCTTACGACGTGCCCAGCCCATCGTAGTCGACCGATTTTTGCGATGTGCAGATTTGGTTTAAGGACATAATATCAAGATGTTAGGGATCTGGAAATTTAAGTTTGACATTCTTCATACTAATTCCCATACAAACTTTGA
>JASCZW010001297.1:0-170206 GCA_034211315.2 Aedes japonicus
CAATTTTGCCAACTTGGCGTGAGAGAAAACTGCTCCGGAAGACTCTCATGACACATAAATGGCACATTTCACGGACTGAACTAAAAAAGACTAAATAAATAACGAAACGTCGTATTAAAATTTCAAACGTTACACTCAGTAATAAAAAAACAATAGAAAAAAATAGACTCGAAATTCTCAAACGTGGCTCCTTTCGAGTCATTTGCAACAGCGTCTTCTTGAAGGCCATGTTCCTTGTACGGCTGGCAAAATGATCCGGAAGCATTTACGCAACGATATCATCAAAAGCCTGGCGTAAAGGTTTCTACTCTATTCAGAGTCCCGCTAGTAAACCTTCATAAAAAGTGATCACATCAAATGAATTGAGCAAAACAGTTTTATGGTGTTAATCTACAATCTACACCATCAACTGCGTAAAAAAAAATGCACAACATTTTCGAAATAACACAGATTTCGCTAAGCGAAACACTCTTCTTGACGTATACAATGAATGAGAATTTTTTAAGTATCAGTGACTGTGTCAAAATAAAAATAAAATCATTATCGCTTATGTTATCGTCAATGGCAATGATATTTCTTGGCACTGATCCGGAATAAAGCAATAAACAGGAATCGGAAAAACCACCGAACACTGCAAAAAAAAAGTTCTAAGTGTGTGTGTGTGTGTGTGTGTGTGTGTGTGTGTGTGTGTGTGTGTGTGTGTGTGTGTGTGTGTGTACAATCTAACACTCATTGGCCGGCAATGGTATTATGGAAGAAATCTGTTTACAACAATCCCTCAAGTGATCATTGGAAGCAGTTTTTATCCGAGAACTAGAAAGTGATAGCTCTACTGTTGATCCAGCAACCCATTTCAGAATGTCTGGAGAGCCACGCCCATTCCGAGGTTACTTTCACATACAATAAGCCCCGCATGTAAACATTACCGATTTCATTTGGATAAGGGCACTGCAACACACTTACAGATTTAGAAATGTTAAATTTCCAAACCCGGCACGTGTTTGGTATTATTTAAAAATAAAGTTATTGTTATATAGTTATAGTCAGATACATCTCACCCATGGCCGCTTCCTTAATTACACTCGCTTGTTCATTCGTAAATATGAAATCTCGACGTTGATTCGTAATGAGCTTCATGCACTCGTTACAAAATAAGCGCAAAAATTGACGTTGCCAAACCGCCCGTTAGATACCCAATAAACAATCACTCATTAAATAAACATCATTTTGGCGATTTAATTCAGCAGTGTGTTGAATAATCTCTGAACTATTTTCAATCACTGCTTTTGTTCAGGCATTATTCACACAAATTTGGTGAAGTTATTAAGCTTTCGCCAAGTGCTTTTGAACACTAGCAATTGCATACGCTTAAGAAGCAAGTTTACAGCAATGGAGTTCAGCTGATAATTGAATAACTGCTGTTTAAGTGCTGCACACAACTTGAGGTTGATTCTGAGAGTAAAAGTGACCTTTGTTTAGCTAAGCGAATTTTTTTAAAGGATAATATATTCTCTCCTTGTTAATTAAAAGTCATACCGAAATTTTTCTTCAACATCAATAAGCTTATTAAGAAAGCTGTGTTGTCTTTTATAGAACTTTTGTTCGACTTTATTTAACAATTCTCATAAAACTATCTTTGGTTTTTTTTGTATGATTTTCCATACGATACAGACATTTCATACTAAGTATATTTGTTTTGATATTATTATACATGTACATTAACAGAAACATTATGTAACATTTATTTATTAACATTTAATAGCGAGACTTGAACCATCAACCTTCGTATCCTGAACTACGTGACATTCCCACTGCGCTATCTTAGAATTGAATGATGTATAAACGAGTCGTCTATATAAGCTCAATGTTATATTTTGAATAGTAGCAGAAGTGATGCTTTAATTGAGCTACATTGATATTCTATTTATTGCGTTGTCTGTAAATAAGCAACATCAGTGCTCAAATAAACCTTCTAAATGTTGTTATTAAACGTCTGAATTAGCAAGCTGTACAAAAGTGTCTAAACGTGTCATACAAGGGCATGTTGAACAAGAGACGATGAAAGGATATGATAATGTTGTCTGCTGTTATTTGTTAACACTACACTGTTTTCTATTCGGATAGGCAATGTTAAGATTAGCCTGTGAGCTATTTGCTACAAGCAGTTGACTATAATTTCAACTCTTGAAAACAGGTCAATACTTTTTCACCGGCACCAAAAACGAACAACTCATAAACGAAAATATAGGCATTCAATTAATTGTATCATTTTATCAGTAATTCAGCTTAACTTGAAGTTGAAGAAGACATATTTATCAACTAAAATAACGAACACTTCGGACGCTTTACTACGGCATTTAAACGACTTTTATTCTAATTGTAGTTGATTTTGATGACCATTGGCTTAAACCACAGCTATTATTCAGCTAAATATAAGGTTTAATTGGCAAAGCTAGTTAAAAGTCGTTGCATAAGAGGCATAAACTGTATTTCAACTAATTGTTCAGTAGTTGAATAAAAGTAAATTAAGACACCTGTGTAAAGCTTTTGTATTATTTTTCTTCAGCTTAAAATTGAATCAGTTGAATAGTGATGTACATTACAGCTATTATTCAATTCAATATCAGGTTTTATAAGCTAAGCTATATAAACGATGTTTAAACGGATTTATAAACTGTTATTTATCTCTTTGTTAAACTGTGTAAATTTAGTTACACATGAATACTAAAATAGCTTTTACTAAACATGTTATTGTAATTGTAATAGTAATTTCTCAGTCCCCGCCCTGGCAGACCACTGTCCGCCCATCTGCGTTTGGGCTAGGCTAGAACCTACCAAGCCTACCCGTTGATATGCCCTAGACCATATAGCACACCGGGATCTTCCACAAGCAGGCGCCGGTTATTAACTAACCAGTCCCAACAAGTGTTAGATTCATTACATAGAGGATAGTAGGAGGCATAAAGTGAAGCAAGAGAGAGAGGGGCGTTTGAATGCTGAAACGAAAACGAAATAATGATTTAGTGATTATTGTAATTGATAAGTTCAAGTATGAATAGTTCTTCTGTTTCTTCTCCTATTGGTTGTTGTTGCACTGATGCAAGTGCAAGTTTGTCATCCAACTTGCTCTTTGATTTCCACTACCGCTCGTATATTGTGCGGGACGCATTTACATACATGGAATGATAATAAACATAATAAAGATATTCGTTAGTGGTAACATATATAATACGCTTTCTTATCATGTGTTTGTGTGAAGGTTAAATATTTTAATTTTAGTACCGATTTCTGATATGAACCGATTTACACCAACAGTAAGGATGCTATTGGGGCCACTCACAAATTGTGATTGTGGTTTTTCATTGAGAAAACAAGGTAATTTATATTAAAGCATGAGAGCCAATTTAGATCAGCTTACACCAATAGTACAGACGCTGTTGCAACCACTCATAAAATGGAATAGTGATTGACTGGTTCCTAGATATGTAGCCCAGCGAGTTTGGCGAACGAATAATATGGATCACCATTAATTATGATCCCCACCACCCGCCCACCACACATGGCGAACCAACACATCTCACGGGGAAGCAGCCTTATTGTTCTTCTTTGTTCACTCGATCACTCGCGCCACCGAACAATAGGTAAACGAAACAATAGAAAACGCGATATTCCCGAAAACAAAACTTTGCGCCGGTGAACGCATCTGAAATTATGTGGCAGCCTCTCACGCACGCATGCGCATTGTCTTCGTTTGCTGCTTCTGACAAGCAAATGGCCGTTTTCTACATGCACTGGTCTTCTTTTTTTCACTTGACATTGCCAATATCAAATCCCCGCTATGCGGCGACTCTATAACGAACTTCAAAACTGCAAATAATTATCGATTCACTCGCGACAAAGCGGACAAACACTCAAACTTAATCATTTATGTCCGGATGTCACAATACTACCACTAATAAACAAAACTAAACTGATGTAACTCTTCTTCCGGGTGCGGGGGCGAAGCACAAAAAACCAAAAAATGTGGAGAAACTACCGACACTCACACATTTCGGGAGGGAATCGATTGTATTCACTACGTCTTTCCCAAAGCACGCCTACATTTAATGATTTCGCTGTTACTTACCTCTAAAATTAAAATGAATAACTAATTTGAACTTCTTTGACCTATTCCAGAGCGAAGAGTTCGCAACAACGTCCGTAGCACCAGGGTCAACTCCGCCTACACTCCTCACAACCGTTTGTCACGCTACAAAACGGCACTAAACAGTATTATACCCTTCAGAACCAGTAATACGGGGTTAGTATTGCATCACGCCTTACACTTACATACTATACCCTCCCTTCCCTTCCAGAACTACCGATCTCCCCGTGGACCACGTCGGTTGTTTGTCGAATAGTTCATTCTCGTGGGTGCGAGCGTTTCTAGTAACTTCAGAGCAACAGCAAACATACCAAAGCCTTCCGACCAATGCGGCCAACAGCAATCAAAATGAGGCGCTTCTTCTACCGAAACGACCGTTCAGCGACAGCTGCGAGGAGAACTGCCGGCGGCTGCTCGGTATCTACAAGTACGAGGAAACTCTGAACGGTCGAAAGAAGGTTTCAATGTTCAAAGTGGTCTGGAGATTCACCAGAACGCGCCTGCTCATAGCTTCGATGTTTCACTGCTTTTCGATTTTGCTGGCATTTATGGCCGTGGTCCTGTTTTCCAATTTAATCATCGAGTCTATGCAGACGGTAGTAACGAGAGGCTGCCAGAATTGTGCGGCCATATCCAACTGCTCCAACGTTCCCCCAATGATACTGGGTATAAGGTTTGGTGCGAATCAAGGCGTTTGCAACAGTACGGCCAAGGTAACACCGTCAGATGGACGAACGGATCGTTTGCTGCTTTCGTTGGGTGTGTTCCTATGCTTTTTCTTGGCGATGTTCTTCAACAGTGTAAAAAACTGGCTGAACCTGCGGACGGCAATACGACTGCGAACGGCCATCCTCTCGTCGGTCTACAAACGAGCCGTTAAAAGCAGCATCGTAAATCAGCTTTCAGCCCACCAGATCATGACAATGGCGAACGGAGAGGGTGAAGCTGTGTTCCAAATAGTGGAATCAGGAGTTCAAATGATTGGTATTATCTTTGGATTTGTGCTGGCCTTTGTATCTGGACTGATACTGCTCTCGGTATCGGGTATTCTACCCCTGTTAGGATCCCTTCCTCTGCTTCTACTGCTCATTGTCTCGGGAAATATTTCAAAAACGCACTTCAGGAAGTTCATAGCTTATGGGTCAATGAAACTATCCGTGGTGGAGGAGATCCTTGCAAACTTCAAGAACGTAAAATCTCTTCAATTGGATGCGATTCTTATCGACAGATTCATCGACTGTCTCAATCAACAGTACGGAGCCCTCAAGTGGTGTATAATTTATTCGACGAAATTCACCGGGGGTGTAACATCTGCCATTCTCATAGGAGGCCTTTATTTGATTTGGTGTGACATCAATATAAAAACCGAAAGCACTGAGGTACTGATATTGCTGCTGGTCTTCGCATATCATGTTCAAAAAATCACGCTGGATTTCTGTCACTGCATCCATCATGTCCTACAGGGAAAGGCCTCCTTTGAAAAGATAAAGCAAGCATACCAACTGTCAACGTCGGACAACGTGCGCCTGAAGCCGAATCGGGAAAACTTGGTTATTCAGATAAATGATCTGGAAGCTGAATGGCCTAGCGTTCACAGGAAGTCCAATGGTTTCAAACTGTTCTTAGACAGCTTCGAGATCGTAAATGGTCAAATCATTGGCGTGACGGGTGATTCCGGTACAGGAAAGACGACACTGTTGCATACCATCTTGCGCCATACTGAAGTCAAGAAGGGGAAAGTGCTACAAAGAGGTAAACTTGCATTCTTCCCTTCGAGACCAGTACTGGTGAACACCAGCCTGAAAGAGAACGTACTTTTCGGAGAACCAATGGACCCACAACGGTAAGGATTCTCCGTTAGTAAAATCCGTCTGAGAATAACATTCTGTTTTCCACGATCTAGATACTACTTTGCCGTTCATGCTATGAAGCTCAACGAAGACATTCTGCAGGCAGCTGGGACCGATGACATTCCCATCAATTACTTGGAATTAACAGCCCAACAAATGGAACGGATTGTGCTTGCTCGAGCCATCTACTGCCATCGACAGATAATCCTCCTGGATGAACCACTCACTTGTTTCACAAATCTCCCGAAAGCGAAAGAATTGTTCCTACAGATGATCAACAGCTTCAAGCAGGAAAACAAAACAGTCATACTGGCCTCTTGCTTCGATGATGTAAGTTTTCCGAATTCTGCCCAAAAACAAAACCCCTTTTTAACCGATTCGTTTCCCTGTTTTAGTTTCTCCAGCACTGTGATCGCGTATTCCGAATCGAAAATGGATCGATCTACCGCGAGGGAAGCTACGCCGAGATCCTGAATATGCCGTCGCACGTAGAAATGACCCGCCGGTGCAACGTTGAAACGATATGCCGAAGTGAGTTTGAATCCTACGAAGGAAGCTCTCCAGCTGCGATATTCATTGCCAAAACGGAAAACTCCAAAGTCAACCGGCAATCGCATACGTTTGGAAATACTAGTTCAACGGCAAACGGGTCCACTAGCTCTTTTGACCAAGTGAAGGATGCGTCCAAGACTACCATACGCAGTTTCGATCTATGTGATTATGTTACACTTGTGATCCTTCATTTGATCAACAACTTGCTCTACTTTGGACCGATTTTCATGCTGGTGATCATCGTTGAGCAGGGCGATATCAACCCGTGGCTAAGCACGATCTGTTTGATTGTGATTGGTTGCGCTTTCTTCGTGGATAGCTTTTCCAAAGTGCACGTGGCCCGGGTAACGGCTGTTCGCAACAAAACCTATCAAGAATCATTGATGAGAACTGTGATGAAATGTTCCCTATCGCATCTACTTACGACGAGTATATCGGACTTGGTGGATCTGTTCACGGATACGATTTCCGCACGGTTTGAGTTGATCAACAGCTGCATCCAAAACGCCTGTATTGTTATCTTTTCGTCAACGTTGCTCGTGATCGCCAACTTTTGGACGGCACCCATAGTGTTGTTGCTGATGATATTGACCATCGTTTTCATAACTTACCTGAAACACAGCATGCAGCATCTGTATAACCACGAGCATCATTCGAGAAGGCGGATGTTTACGATTTTGTCCAACCACCTGTCCGGGCGCGCTGTGATTCAATCATTTGATCACGTTACCAACTTCATACACGAGTGAGTATTAAGTGTCTTTAGAACATATTGAACTGATTGTATACGACGAGGACTGCCTTCTGTGGGATCGGATTTGTAACCTGGAGCTGCCATGTCGTGGCAGTTGTGTCATTGTCAGCAGTGGGACCTATCCTAATTGCTCGATTTGTTTTTATCAACTTTCTGTTGTAGGCAAAATAAATGAAAATGTGGCTCAGCTTGCACCTTAGTCAGCATGTGTGGACTTGTGTCATGCGTTTCAAATGTTCAGCAATGTTCAAACTCTAATATTGTGCAAATCAAATGGAATAATTTTTTTTACCCTTCTTACAAAGAAGGGTGTAGCGATCGCTTGAAAATCCTACTTTAGATCCGTTACCCGGGGAGTTAAATATCATATAACACTCGACGACTAAACAAAATGTATACGCGTATGTGTAGGTTTTTTTTATACAAGGCAAAAATCAGCTTTTAGACGTCATATAGGACGTGGCATTGGATGAGACCTAAACTGCCGTTATACGCATAACTGTCCCATGTTCTATGGGATTCCCTATATACATGGGACAGTTATGCGTATAACGGCAGTAACCAAAACCCACCCCGGATTCCAAACGGGGCATGATTGCCACGATGATGCGGTAGTGTACAGGGTGGCAACAATTCACATCTGCCTCAAGTCGACTAGTTTTTCTAGCATGTATCTCCAGATACTGAAGTCCATTAAGTTCTCATCAAGAGACAATGCAAGGTATTCAGAGGAACTGATGAAATATGGTAAATTTTGCAGACATCGCTGCTGAAAAACTACTGCCTGTTGAAAAAAAAAATCCTCTCCAGAAAGTTGCTTAGTAGTAGCCCAGGGAAGTAGGAAGTCTTTGTAAATTTATTGCAAATAATTCTCCTTGTTCATTTACACGCCCCTGCTATGAACAACAGGGGTAATATCAACAATCAATATGCAACTAGGGATTTGAAATTGGATCACTTTTGTAGAAACCCTAGGCCCGAAGTACACCTTGCAGTCTGCACCTTGCAATCATTCTTGCGCTTTTCGTTATCTTTCGGAACTAAAGGGTGTTCCGAACAAAATTTGGTCAAACAGTAATGTGTGTGAGTCGATCAAAGCTTTTATTTATAAGTTAAATTCTTTTTCTTTTTTAGTTCAGTTAATGCAGAATACAGGAGAAATATTCAGCTAAGCTTCCTTTTTACCGAATGCGAACTGCCGGGTTTTTCGTTTAACACCTGCCATAAGATTTTGTAGAGTCGCCTTGCCCACTTTATTCGCCGCAGAACGCCAGTTGGCCTACACTGTTTCTCGCTCACAACAGCTTGTTGAGTCTTCTTAAGGTTCCGCTTGACGCCAGAGCTCCACCCAATCGAACAATATTGGGCATATTGTTCGATTGGGTGGAGCTCTGGCGTGTTGGGAGTGTTCTTGTCTTTGGGCACCACTTGAACGTTGTTGGCAGCATACCACTCCATGGATTTTTTCCATAATGGCAAGATGGCAAATCCGGCCAAAATAGAACGGAACAATTGTGTTGCTTCAGGAAAGGCAGTAGACGTTTTCCTGGTTAACGGTTCCGGTCGCAATGTAAACGTTGCTCTTCAAGCCACAGGTACAGATGGCCTGCTACACCAAATATTTCTTGACAGCTTAATGTGCTTGAAAATATCTGCCCTCTTTCCCCGTCCGGTTGCCGTATAAAATTCCTGTCCAGGACGCTGTTTAAAGTCTGCCTTGACGTAAGTTTCATCGTCCTGTATAACGCAATCATACTTCGTCAGCATCGTCATGTACAACTTTCGCGATCGTGCTTTGGCTGACGTGTTTTGTTTATCGTCGCGATTTGGAGTCATCACTTTCTTGTAAGTCTACAGTCCAGCTCGTCTTTTAGCTCTATCCACGTTTGAAGGCGTCACTCCCAGCTTCTTTGCGACATCTCGGACGGAATGGTGGGAGTTCCGCTCAAAACAGCGGGCAACTCTTTTTGTCGTCGCTGTGGCCTCCGGCTTTCGATTTCCCCCCGATCCAGCTCTCCTGGCTGTCGACAAACTTTCACCGAATACTTTTAATACGTTGGTAACAGTTGATTTAGCCACATTCAACAATTTCGCCATGCAAGTGCAAAATTTTGAAGCGTTGCTTCTATTCCTTTGACGACATTTTGATAACTGAAGTGCTAATCTCAAAATCAAAATAGAGGCATGATGCTACACGCACACATTTTCAAAACGAGGAGTGTGTAAAATTGTTCAATGCACGATGAAAAGAAATGCGTCAATTTTAAGTCGACCAAATTTTGTTTCGATCACCTTTAGTATCTATGTTTTAGTTTTGACTCGCTATGTTATTTTGATGCAATATTTGAAAGTGTGTTGGTGTGAGTTACGTTATTAGGGGCGAATCATTAAGCTTGGGGCATGTTTGGTAGTACTTCATGAGCCAAAAATATATTCATTTTCTTCATGACTGTCCACCCGCTGGTAATATGCCTTCTAGCGATATGGCACCCCAAACCATCACCGCTAAAGCACTTTGGTATCGTTCAACCCCTCGTTTGCATCTGGTATTTCATGACAATTTGCTCCATATACACGATCATTTTGTTTATTCAGAGACACTTTCAAAATAATCCATTTTTCATCCGAAAAAAATAATCATATGACTAGCGTGCGTCTTAAGTAGCGCCCGCAATCTGGCAACCTGTCCGCAATATTATGGCGAGTCAATCCGTGAATCTTGTGTTTTTTAAATACCCCATATCCAATATTCGTTCGTTTCAATATATTTTTCATGGATGTGTGGCTCATTTCCATTTCATGCGCCATTTTTCTCGCTGACGGAGCAGGATTCCTTCGAATTCGCTCCTACACTGCTTCACATTGCATTTCTTACTGGGTTTAGTCTTAGGAACAGCAGTGCCAGTATCCTTGAAACGTTTTATGGTCCTTTACACAAACAGTCTGCTCAACTCCAAATGCGACAGCTGTCGTCTGTTTTCCAAGTTTGTGAATCTGCCAAGATGCAAGATCCGAATTATTTCACTACACATGAATCCATTTTTGTTATCGTAAATTAAATAACACTAATTCAGTTTGTTATTAACGAATGAACTGGCAACAAGTTCCTGTTTCGCACACAAGGAGTTCACCGACAATGGTAAAAAATTGTACCGAGGGGATCACTGATGAGTGTATCACTTTCATGTTGCCACCCTGTATATTTATGCTGGTTTCATTATCGCCGGTCACTAATCAGCCCAGGTAAACGAATTCGTCTACCTTCTCGATTTCTTCCCATTCGATCTGAACCCAAGTTTATAAGCTAACATTGTCATCTCGTGAGCCTCTTCCTCTAGTGTATTTTGTCTTTAACGCATTTATTATAAGCTCAACCCTACTAGCTTCAGCCTTAAGTGTGATGTACGTTTTCGCCATCGTCGCAAAGTTGCGTGCTAAAACATCAACGTCGTCGGCGAAGCATAATAGTTGGATGGACATCCGTACCTCTCATGTCTACTCCCGCTCATCAAATTACATCCTCCCAGGGACCCCTGTTGGTTGTTATCTGCGGCTAGATAGTCAAAAAGAAAATGTCCAGATATTAGCTGTGTCAGATGAAAATTGACTTCTTCACGCTTCCTGTTCATCCAAGGCAACAGAATTGGATTCGGTATGAGCGTTAACTTCCACCAATCTCCGCTGTATTTCTGGCTAACGACTCTGCTCTCACCACTTGTCGGAATCATCTGGTACACTTTCTTTAATCTGGCACATTTTCATTAATAGTGTTCACTATCTTTCGCTAGCGTGATACCAAAAGAGATCATTCCGGTGATGCCGCAAACAGCTTCTGCACACGGCTTGCATCGTCATGATCCGGAACGTTCTTTTGGCTTAGCTTGGTTCGGCTTCGTTTACTACGCCGCAACTATGGCTGAATCTTCGCTCCTCAATATCGACGATACATAAGTACAACAGACGATGACCCACAGGTATTTGGCATGGTTCTATTTATCTCACAAACATAGTCCACGTGATTTAAAGTTTGACCAGTCGTCGATCATTACTCCCAATTAATTCAGCACACGGTTCGAGGCCTGTGAGCGCGGCAAATCTCCATCAATCTTCTTTCTGTCTACTAATTGAACTCGCATCAGCGGTGTTTAACAAATTGCTGCATCTCAGATAGACTCTCACCCATCGGCTATGGCATGCTCCCAAATAAAGGGTGTACCGTCTCCTGATCCTGCGAAAGATGCTGATGCCTTTGTTGACCAATCATACTTCCTGCTTTGCCAGAACTTTCAGTAGGCTAAACCCTCTAGCGTTGGTAAATCTGCCCAGGCATTGAATTCTCTTACAGCAACTACCGTTGTCCGTTCGATCAGCGCTTCTATCAACCTATCCAGCATCTGACTACACTGACCCATCATCTATTTTGGATAGGTTGGTTAACGTCTATACGGTTTCTATACTTGATGTAAAGCCCTAAAACGTGGGCTTCGTGGTCGCAAAAGTAAATGGGCTGTTTATCTGTTGCTACTATGTGCCGCCAAGATGGTCGATTGGCCAGTTCTCACAAATAGTTGATCGGATGACAACGGAGATAACTGTCCGAAAGCTGTTGGTAGCGGCGTTGGCTGGCGGGCGACTTCAACGCCTGGGCGTTGGAGTGAGGAAGCCGCCTTACCAACCTAAGGGGCTGTGACATCATCCTGCTTGAGGTTCTGGCCAGGGTTAATGTAGACATGGCCAACGTAGGTACCAAAAGTACCATAGAAACAGAGCGGAGTCGATCATCGACATGACGTCCCGCAGCCCTGGGCTGTTGAACAATTGGAAAGTGGAGGATGGCTACACTCATAGCGACCACCTGGCGGTTCGCTTGACTATCATCCATAGCGCTAGGCAGCACCAACTCCATTCGCCCGTAGATGGAGGACTTCGTACTTCGATAAAGAAATATTCAAAGAGGCACTTGAGCGGGAACAGCGAACGAGCAAAACCCAAGACCCGTGCGGCGACCAACTCGTAGCGCTACTTACACGAGTTTGCGACACAATCATGCCCAGAAAGGTCAAACCTAGGTATGGGAGGTCGCTGGTGTATTGGTGGACAGAGACGTTCGTCGGCCTCCGAAGATCCTACCTCCGAGCTAGAAGGAGGATGCAAAGAGCGCGGTCGGATTCCGAAAAAACGGATCGCCACGGCCGCACTAAAGAGGGAGATAAAGGCCAATAGACGAGCCTACTTCGAGAGTCTGTGTTCGAAAGCCAATGCAAACCCGTGGGGCGACACCTATCGGGTTGTAATGGCCAAAACCAAGGGCACGATAGCTCCAACAGAGCATTCACCAGAGCTACTGCAGGTGGTTATTAGGTAACTTCTTCCGCGCCACGACCAGAGCCCCTGGCCTCTCATAACTGCAGAATTGTCCCATGACAATAATAACGGCACCGCGGAAGAAGGGGAAGAGGCGACTGTTACCGACAATGAACTCATTGCTATATGAAAGTCGTTGAAGGTAAACAAAGCGCCAGGACTTGACGGTATACCGAATCTGGCCATCAGACTCTAGTATTGCTACTCGAGCAGGAGACAACAATATATGAATACCAAATTTTGATCTTGATAACTTGCCTTGGAATTAAAGAGATTAGGAGGTAAAATACCTATGCAAAATACCTAAGAATAGCAAGCAAAATATCTCTCGAATAACAAAACTTGTTATGTCGGATATCTGGGAATTCCGGAGGTACTATTTTGTATTGTTTTACCTCAATTTGGTATTCGCATAACATTATGGGAACAATTGCCTGAGGTATTTTACCTCTTAATCGTCTCTAATTGTTCCTGCTCGGGTACCGAAGACAGGGAGGCCACCAGGTGATCCACCAGTATACCATCCGATATGCTTGCTGGACACGACGGGTAAGGTGCTGGAGGGGGTTATCCTCAACAGATTATCGAAGTACACAGAGGGTACAGATGGCCTGTCCAGCAAGTAGTATGGCTTCCGTAAAGGGAAGTCACCAGGTTCGTCACCAAGACGGCAGAGGTGGCAATCCAACGCAAGAGGCGGGAAGTTCGCTACTATGCTGTAGTCCCCATGGACGTGATAAATGCGTTCAATAGCGCCAGTTGGAAGGCTATCGCCAACTCGCTGCTACGCTTCCGGGTTTCTGGGTAGCTATATAGGATTCTGGACAATTACTTCCAGAATAGGGAACTGTTATACAACACACCGCAGCAATTCTGCAGGTTCAATCCTGGGCCCGATGCTCTGGAACACAATGAATGACGAATTGTTGAGATTGAGGTTCCCAAACGGGGTAAAGATTGTCGGTTTCGCGACACCTTAGAGGTCTATGGAGAATCCATAGCGGAGGTGGATTTAACGTCCTCGCGCTCCATCGATATTGTCAAGGGGTGCGCTCCAGAAGACTCGAGCTAGCCCACCACAAAACGGAGATTACTGTGGTCAATAATTGGAAATCGGAGCAAAGAGCTATGATCATCACCTCAAACCGGTCCCTGTGGTACTTGGGGGTTATAATCTACAAAAAACTGTCCTTTACCAGCCACGGCAACCACGCCTGCAAGAAAACCTCCATGGCTATATCGACATTATCCCGCATGAGGTCGAATAGCTCAGCGGTACAGGGGAGCAAGCGCAGGCTCCTGGTCAGCGTCGTCCTGTCCATACTGGGGTACGGCGGGCTGGCATAGGCCACTGCCCTGAGTTTAGTTAATTTATTTTGAATTTTAGTAGTTTAGTTTGATCTAACTCGGCAAGCTTGTACCCACAGGCTAATACTCCTGAGAGTGGTCAGCGCATACCGTGCAGTATGCCCATTGCCATCATCATAAAAGAGGACGTAGAGTGCTTCGAGAAAAGGGACACGAGACGTATCCGTAAGACCACCAGAGTCGCATCAATGGTCAAGTGGCAGAGGGAGTCCGCTACTTTTGGAAATTACCTTCCACTTGACACAGATACTGTCAGCCCACGGTACTGCAAAAGTACGAGCACGCCGAATCTTCTGCGTGTCCCGTATGCGCGGAAGCGGAGGAAACTGCAGAACATGTGTTTTTCGTATGCCCTCGCTTCAACGACGCAAGAAACGGCATGATGGCCGTGAGCGATCGGGACACGACCCCGGATAATCTTGTCCAGAGAATTTGTCAAGAACAGGATACCTGGGACACTGTAAACACGGCGGCCTCTTAGATTGTTTTAGAGCTCCAGGACAAATGGGGAAACGACCAGCCACAGGTCAGAGGGACCAACTAACTACTTATTCCATTGTAGTTAGACATGAGCGGGTGTTTAACGCATAATAGCCCCCTCCCCGAAGTAATACCGAAAGGTGGCTTCTTCTTGTATACTTACATCGTCTGAGCCGTTTTGGTTTGTAGAAACTTGCTGACGACATTCGACACCGTTTGTTGCGTCACCCCGAAAGAATTAGCGATGGTTTTCTGTGAACACTTTGGATGTTCTAACCACTTGTCCAAAACAAGTTTTCACCGTTTCCTGTTGTCGAGACGCTATTTTCAAATCTTCAATTTCTAAGTAAACAATATGCACGTCGACGCGAAGGTGAAAGCTGTCAGTCTAAACCATACACTGAAAGAAATTCTTATGTTGACTCAGACCACTGACGCGACAAAGTTACAGAACATATTTCCGGACACGCTTTATCAGAACTCAATAAGAACTGATCTGTGGAAATATTAAGTATTCAAGACCGAATTGGCCACACCCAGGTATGTTCCAGGTACCCCATGGAAAAAGGCCAGTTTTTGACTTGAACCAAAATCCATCCTGTGAAACACAGAGAGTGTGCCTCAAATCACATAAAAATTGAAAAAATACATTAACTTTACAATATATTACAAGTTATCGAAAGCCCCGTGAATTAATTCAGGTTCCTCCCCTCGGCAATAGCCACGTGAAACGTTATTTTCCGAGACAATCTATATGCTACGTAATGGTGAAATAATTGTTTGTTATCTTTCAGATTCTACAACAACGTCGAAGAAAACAGCACGGCCATCTTTATGCACAAATCCATCCAACACTTTGCTGAGTTCTGGTTGACCTTTGCGGCATACTTCCTTGGACTTATCGCTCTTCTACTCATTCTCCTCCTAACACCTCAATCAGAACTGTCAATCCACCGTTACGTACTAGCAATGTTCTCCTACCTGACACTCGTGCACGGCCTTCAGAAGTTCCTGAGAAATACATTGGCAACGACTACGGCAAGCAGAAAAACCGATGTCCTCAGAAATCACATTCAGGTTGGTTAGAGTTACCCAGTTCGAAGACCACACTTCTTCAATGCTCCATTTTTACAGGAACTTCAAATCGTAGAAGAAATTTATCGCCCCACGCCCCTAACCAATTCCGACATTGGAGTTTCGGTCACCTTCAAAGACGTGGTCTACAGAGTGGCAAACCGCAAGCTGCTCAAAATCTCCAAACTTAACATTCAAGCTGGAGAAACCGTCGCCATCTTGGGCACTGGAAGCAAACTCATCATCGCGCTACTGTGCCGCTTCGCTTCTCCCAATCAGGGCACAGTTAGCCTTAACCAAATTGACATCACCCAGCTGAGTATCGTCCAGCTGATGGAACAAGTTGGAGTCGTTCCGGCCGATCCCAAAGCCGGCGGCATAAGCGTGGGGGCTTTTCTCAATCCGGATGGGAAACTCCGCTCCGAACAGGTGAATGATGCGCTGATCGAGGTGAAGCTGTTCGAGAGCGTTTCGAAGCTGCCGAACAGAATAGACGACATGGTCGACATGCTAAAGGTGGCCGATAGGCAGCTGCTGTGTTTGGCGCGGTGCTACCTCAGGAAACCAGCGGTAAGGAAGGACATAGCGAGGTGGGGTCATCAGTACTCAAACATGCAGCAGTGAGCAGTGACCCTGTGAAGATGACCCCATCGAAATTTTTGTGTTGTCTATCGTTCGTTGAATTTTTAAATAGGGGACACTAACTCATTCTCGAAAAGCTACGCAGAGCTCACTTTTAAAGAGTAAAGGGTGGAACGGTCAAAAATTAGTCACGTATGGTGAAGTGCACACTGATTGTTTTATTATATAAGGCTTTGTGCACAAATTACGTAACGCAAAAAACGGGATTTTGGACCCCCTCCCTCCCCTATGTAACAATAAGTAACACGTGACCAGACTCCCCTTTAATTACGTAACGCTCATGGACCCCCCCCCCATTTCTTAATTGTGATAAAATCATTATATAACTGTTATTGTTGTGGTTTTTATGTTTTATTCTCATTTGAGTAACTTGAAATTAGTAAAAATTCCAAACATTAGTCAATTAATTTCATTTAAGTAACTTTAAGCTATTATAAAGATTATGAAAAACATTGCACTCATTGTACTGCATTTATTCAGGTTACTGGATGTTCTTAAAACTTTAAAAAATATTAGTTCAACAACTTTACTAAAATGTCTTTAAATTATTTAAAGAAGACAACTCATAGAACACAAAAAAATACAAATTTTTATTCATAAAGCTTATATCTACTTAAAAGATTGCAACAGTATGTTATGCAATGCATAATATTAGAGCATGAATTGGGTGATTGAACACAATGATTCTCAACATTTCTTGTGTATTAAATCTAACCACACTTTGTTTTAGTTCAATTCAACCGTCGAAGCAATGCAAAGGTGCATTGTTTCCAAAAATCTTATTTTTCATTAAACAATAAATGCTTTTTTTTTTTTCAATAAAAGCCCCTTTTGCAGCGCTTTAAAAACCAAAAAAAAAAAAATTCTGTTCAAAGGAACCAAAATTTAAAACAATGGCAATAATTGGTGCAGTGTTTCAGTCATGGCAAACGTGATTAATAATACAAAAACAAAATTTTTGGTCGGTTTCGATATTTTTCTTCAAAATATGGATTGAAGGCTTTCATTTGACCTTTTGAACGTGGGGTTTTCCCAGAATTTTTTAAAATAGTTCTTAACTAGTATAAATTAACCCTTTTCTACTTGCTACTTGCTACTTTGCATGGCACACAGGAAATTTCAATAATGGAAATTGGTTATTCACTTCTGATTTTTTATTTCAAATTGGTTATTTTGTTACGTAACGATTTTAAAACCCCCCCTCCCCCTTATGTCACAATAAGTAACGGTTGCTCAACCCCCCTCCCTCCCCTTCATGCGTTATGTAATTTGTGCACAAAGCCTAATTGATCAATCTTATTTGATTAGGCTTCCGATTTTCTAAATGCGAACTGTCACGCTGCAAGTTTCATACCTTCATAAATATCTTAGTTGACAGTATCAGTTGCCACAAAACTTTTGCTTTTTAGGTGCACGCGGGAACTTTGACATTTTTTTCTACCTAAACTTATCTCGAGCCTTTCCTGTTCCGGTAGCCGTATAAAACTCTTGAGTCGACCAAGTTTTGACCGTCCCATCCTTTATTTTCTCTCAGCTCTGCAAATTTGACGTTTGTGTTTGTTTACATTTGTCACTTACTTCTCTATCTATTGACGAATCCAACATAAAAAAGAAGAAGAAGACATGTGTTGATATTTTTAACATCTCCCGGCTGTTCTCGAAAAACAAGTTAAAAATGCATCAAATATTGTCAATGATAAATAGACACTAATAGGCGTTTAGGTAATATTTGACTGGGTGTATAGTTTTTTGTGCTGCCCACTGTATATACAGTGAAGTGTTCTGATGGAAGAATATACTGAATTATAAAGGAATAATAATTGCTTGTCGAGAATAGTCAAAATTGTCGATGTCAGTATTTTCGATGCTATCTATGGTGTTCGTTTAGTGTAAATAGATGATCAATTTCAATATTCTTTTCAGCTCCTGCTGGTCGAACAGATCCATCCGAAAATTATCGACATTTTCAGTGTGGCTCTCAAAAAGCAGTTTGCCGAGCAGACAGTAATCGTCATCGCTTCGCACGAGATACAGTACAAGAAACTCTGTGAGCGGTTTATAAACCTGGATCATCTGTAGACATCTCTGATGGACATATTTCGGATAGAGAGATGAGCCGACAGACTTATTTTTTTTTTTCTAAAGTTGAATACTTTATTTATGTTCAAGGAAAAAGAACCACAAATCGTTTACAAATAAATAAAAACAGTGAAATATATATATGTATTCATGTATATCACGAATAGTGTGTTATTTTTTCTCGTTTTTCTTGTGTATTTTACTTCTTTTTTTGTATTTTTTGTTGTCTCCAAACATTTCTCGGATCTGATTTGAGTGTTTCCGGTCACAATGTATTTATTTTTTTTTATCTTTTTGTGTCTTTTTCTTTGACTTGGAAAATATTACTACTAAGCAGCAAAATTGTATATATGTACGTTGTATATATAATATGTATTGTATATATTAGCATACCTTTGTTTTTTAATGCATTTTCCATATATTTGAGTATGTCTCTAATACAAAGTCCTGCAGAAATTTGACTCGCTTTTAAATAGTGTCAACTAAGAAATACCCTGATGATATAATAAGTAAAGGACTACCGATCATATTGGTTTCTTTTTTATTCTGTTCTTCCATTAGGTTTTTTTTGCTTTATTTATTTTTTTGTTTTGTAAGTGTGTTTTACGGTTTGCTTATTTGGTTTTCTTTTCCATTTTGTGAAAATCTACTGTCGAAAGACGACTTGCGCACTACATCCAAAAACAGATGGATTTAGAACATGCTACCGAACGCGAGGAATATAAAACGGGGGGAGAACACTTTCGAAGGAGAAATTCTGAAGCTCGGGCCAGAGTGTTGGAATGTGGAGAACAGTTTTTGATTGGCGGTTCGAATCATTTCGGAAAAGTTTTGGTTTTCCTAAATCAATTTGTAAATTTTAGCAAAATTGGCTTTGTTAAATCAGACCATACAGACGATCAGAAATATGTGTTAATGTGACTGAGAAGTATTGGCGAATTAATTTCACCAGTGAAGTCTTTAGTCACAAAAGTTCTTGTAATTTACAACTTTTTCGTATTCAAGTTTCGGTTTTGAGCAACCGACGTCGATCCTCGAAGGCAGGAAAGACATATATAAGTCCAGCCAGGATAAGTGTATAACGAATCTTTGCTAAACAGACTGCAGCCTTATAATCCAACGCCTTTGATACAGGCTTCCAGAATTGAACGAGCTAAGGAACAATATAAAAATTTTAGAAAAAGACGACACCTGACATCTTAATAAACAAATTATAGCCTTGAAAGCAGTGTAGTATGACTTGTATGACATCTCTTAGTGCAAGTGTTAAGGCTCGAATGCAGTGATAACGGAAGCGGAATAGCCCAATCTGACTAAACCTGCTTGTCGGATAGAAAACCGATTAGATCCAACTTGATTCCAATTGAACATAATGGACGTTATTTGCGACAACTGTCAAACTTGCCGTTTTCGTCCACAATACGTTTGGGCCTTTAGTCGACGAACAATCTTAAATTTTTGTCTTGCACTCCTCCGTTTATTTGTCTACTAAGGAGTGTATCGAAAAGAAATTGTAAACATTAAAAACTAGTGCATATTATTTTAGCGTGCATTTGTAATATGTATTGTTTACATGTCAAAGAGCCTACTTCGGTTCGTTTCTTTTTATTATTACATTTTTTTGCAAAATGTTACGGATTGAACTTGCAGCACGAAAGCAAATTCTGCACACTCGGTGTACTGAAAAGGGCGTAACATATAATCATATTGCCAAAAAGTTCAAAGTGCATCCTGTAAGTGTAAAACGAGTGATTGAAAAGTATGATGACCAGTACACCCTATAGGATCTAAAACGAGAACTGGACGAGAAATCGAAAATGATAAGGAATGCATTTTTTTGACTGTCAATTAATTCAACTAAAGCAAAACATCTCCAATTCTCTTTTTTTTTTCTTTTTTAGTAACCCACACTGAAAAAATAATGAATTTTAACAGGTGCGTCAAATTTCCCCTCATTTAATTGCAAGCCAAAGAAAGCATAAACAACGAAATTGTTTGCAATCTTTCATGCAACAGGCTTGATTCAGGCGTTATCTGGCTTTAGTTTATGCCAAATCTAGCGTTCCCTTTATTTGCATTGGATAACGGTGAAAATTACAAGTTTTTTTTTAAATTGTGTAGACCGCCGAAATTTTAGGGGGATATTATCAAACCTTCCGGTCGATTGCCTGTCGATTTGCCAAATCTGGAAGTCGTCTGCATTGAGTTATCTCAAATTATCACAAAACATTGCGATTGGTTGAGAGGATTGGAGATAATGAAATCATTAGCCATAGGATTTAGTATTTCCCGGGGGGTGCAAACACGATAAGCTAGGAAATCAATAGAAGCATAAAGTTGCCAAAAGGCAAATGGCTTTGAAGGAGTCTAATTTCACCAAATCCTGCAATAGTAACTTTAAATGTATGAGCATTAATTGCTCTCTTTAGAGGCTTCAACTTGCTTGATGCAGTTATTGGTTCCAGTAGTTGAATAGTTTGTAGTTGAGCAAATTGAAAGTTAAAAAAGTTGAGTTTTTGTTTGAAAATGGAGGACGTCTGTATTTGTTGGTGAAATTGTTTTCTTTACTTTTCGGTGTTAAAATCAGAACTGACCAAAATCAGTGGTAAACTGTGCGTGAATGTTTCCGCGAATGTTAACGTAATGTTTAAGTAAAAATTTGACCGAATTTCATGCCGAAACATCCCGAGTTTCCAGTGACACGATCGGATTTTTTTTCGGAAGAAGGGAGAGAGAGAGAATTTCTCTGTAACCTTGGCAATTATTGCCAGGCTTTTGGTGCAAATGCCAAAAGTTCACCCATAGGCAAAAGGAGCATAAACTAATCTTTCTAGCATCTATGCTCCCAACGATAAAGTACAAAATATCACCCTGTTTAACTCTACATGGAGGCATTTTGTACGGGAGGTCCACGGTTTCTTCCTTCCCTTGATTCAAAGTAGTAGAGCGATTTTAGATCTTTCTGGAATCGCTCTATTTCTAGAAATCTCTGCGGCACATACTACGCAGTTGGCCTGGCATTTTTCATGATGCTTTCGAGAATTGGCTGCATTAGTATGAGATTAGATTAAATTATAACTGTGTTGACCGCCGTAATTTTATCACATCCTCTGTTCATGCGGTCTCTACTAACATCCAATGATGATGTTCCTGACATATTTAAAAGCATTATTTAGCTGGATATAATCAAAATATTATTTGGGCTAAAAAGTTCCGATCTCACACATAGATGGCGCTTGTTTTTTTTTAAATTCACCTCATTTTAAGTTGGCACCAACTTTCAAAATTCAGTTGTCAACATTTCATGCCGTTCTGTTCATTAGCTTGTGAGTTATTGCGCTAAGTGTAAGGCTCCTTTTGTTATTTTCAAATTAAAGGATCAAAAACAATTCCGTGTTAATACCACCGCGCTCCTTACGCTCTCTACACAATCGCTCGTAAAGTGCTACGTCATATTTTTTTTTTTTATCTATTTGTTCGCTCCGTGATTGCTTATTGTGAACGCTTTGAAACTTAAATTTTGAACCGATTTCAGTCGAAATTGAAAAATTGGTTTTATATCGCTACTCGATTGTCAAGTCCCAGCGTTTGAAGGTTTATGTGGTAAAAAGTCACTGAACTCATTTAAACCACTATAAATCACCCATGTAACCGAGAGGAAATGCATCCCCAAGTAACAACGACTACATACTATATATAGCATGCATATATAGGACAAGTGCATTACGTCTAGTGTATCATTGAAGTTGGACAAAAGCAGAAAAGGGCTGCACTAAGATCGAACTTATGCCATATCTTTTGTTATGCCATAAAACTTTACTGAAGTAGCATTATTGCATTGTTAACCCGTAAAAAAAATTCTCATAGATTTACAATTAAATGCATTGTAACCATACGATAGAATCAATCGTATGTAAAATTGACTATATTGTTAATGACGATAAAATGTAATGTAAATTGCGACATCGACAATAGAATCAGGGGGTTGTTATGTATCTTAACTATAGAAAAAATCGTTTTTCTCCGAACAAATTTGAGTCAATTACTATTGATTTTATTGTTTCACATTTGTTGAAAATTCTAGCATATAGGGTGAATAGTAGATCTATTGTTATGACCATATTCATTTTTCATTTGCCTGATACATGAACAGTAAGATTCATGGTCGGCAATAGATTTAAATGTTACTTTATATTATTTTATTGTAATTGTATGGTTATTTTTATCCGGGAATGCATCACTATATTCTTATGTGGTTTTCGGTTATTGCCAGTGCGGAACTGGGTTCGCCCAACAGCTGTCAAAACGTTTTTTTATTCACTCGGGTCGGATATCTGGATCCGCTCTGGATCCGACCCAACATCGATGAGGTTCGCTCTCAACGATTTTCGAGGTTCAACCTGGATCCACGAATACACACAAACATGAACTGTCAAAATAAAATGTTTATGTTTGTTTAGGTTTATGTTTATGTTTTTCACTAATGTCATCATACTGAATCATACTCGACCCTGGGTCCGTTTTCGTTCGGTTATTGCGAGTCGGAGTCAGACCTGACCCAGGCTTAAAACCGAAAACGACATAAAAGCTGATCCGTGATGGGCTAGACCTTATATAGAAGCCATTGCAGTGAGATTGTACAAATGAGGAGGCGACACTAAAAAATAAAAAAAAGACACTTTTTGAACAGGGACCTGATGGAGAGCCATATTCCTGTATGGTATGCACTCATGTTTTTTCGCTGGAAATTAGCAAAATTTTGCTAGATTTTGCCGAGCTGTAAAACCAGCAATCTATCCAGCAGAAGAAATGTTACTGTTTCGGTCAGTTGGTTCACCAACTTTTCGCCACGACGAGGGGTCTCGTCGACATTCCCTGACCCGTGAACCACTTCCGTATTTGAAGCGACCACTTCCGGCCCTTTGTCGCTGCCCGCTACGTCTAACAGTGCCAGCTTCACCGTAGGTCTACCGAACACTCCCCTAGCTTTCTGCACCGTAGCACGTCTCACCTGCCCGGATTTATCCGGAAAGGTCTCCAGAATACGTCCTCATTCCTAATGATTCTTTGCGTTTTCTTCCACAATCACCACTAGATCACCAGGCTCCAGAGGCTTTGCTGCTTCGAACCATCGCGTTCGTCTCGTTAGCATCCGGAGATAATCCCGCACCGATCTGCGCTAGAATTCATCCCTGATATGCTGCGAATGCTTCCAGCTGTCTTGCAGGATGTTCCCGGTCACAGGCTCGGTAGCTGGCTGCTTGATACCGGTCGACCCGTACAGCAGCAAGTGGTTCGGTGTGAGTGATTCTGCGCCTGTAGTATCCAAGGGAACGTACGTCAGTGGCCGTGAGTTGACGATCGCTTCAGCCTCTAGCATGATTGTCTCGAGCACCTTGTCGCTGGGATGTGGTGGACTCTCCGCTATTGCCCTCATCGCCACCTTCACGGACCTGACCATACGCTCCCATAGTCCTCCCATGTGCGGAGCAGCCGGAACGTTGAAGTGCCACTGGCTATTCGCATTGGTAAATGTGGCAGCGCAGTCCTCGATGATGTTTTGGATCTTCAGCTTCTCCACCGACAACTGGCAATTGGCTCCCATAAAGTTCGTGCCATTGTCTGAACATACCTCCAGTGGATAGGATGATAGGATGATCCCTGGGCAGCACTACAGGATATTTTGCTGCATATGGAATATACGGCGCGCTTTCAATCTGACTTCCTACCCGAACGACTCCGTGTTCATCGAAAAAAGGAACCAGCAAATGCAGTGGACTCCGTTTCCCTACGCTACGACCGTGGTTCAGCTCATGAATCTCCTCCAAATATGCCTGCGCTTGAGCCTGTTGCCATAGTGTCTCCTCCGCTTTCACGAAGTCATCCTGATTTAGACCTTGTGGACTTGCTTCACTCCGAGTTCGCATCCAAATTGTTGTTGCTCGGTGAACATTGGCTACCGTTCGGACTAGTTCCAGTTCGAAAAGCGATCGACATTGACAACTGAATCAGCCGTTTGATGTACGGCAACCACACGAAATTCTTCATTTGCTGCATCCGTTTCTGCTACCTCAATTACTGCTGACTGCCTAGGCCACTGCTCTTTCAGATCTCGCAGGAATGCTGGGCCTTGAAACCAACGGCTCTCCGGATCGAACGATGGTCCCGAATTCCACTTATTGGCATCGTTCGCCACGTTGAACTTCGATGGGACGCAGTACCATTCGTCCACGCTGGTGATCGAGAGAATTTCGCCAATACGGAAAGAAACGAACTGATGATATCGGTGGCTGTCGGAACGAAGCCACGCAAGGACTGTAGCTGAGATGAGGCATGGATCCATCACATCATTCCGCAATCAAATCGATCGTCATTGGACAGTAATGGAGAATCTCGTCCAAGCAGCTGGGAAGGTTACGGTCTCGATATTTTGGGATGTGCATGGTATAATACCAATTCATCGACTACCCTGAGAAGCAAAATACAATCAACAGTGAATATTATATAGCGTTATTGGAGCGTTTGAAGGACGACATCGCGGAAAAACTGCCCATATTAAAAAGAAAAGAAGTGCTGTTTCACCAGGACAACGCTCCGTGTCACATGTCAATCAAAACAAAGGCATGGCTATGTGAATAGAACTTCGAATTGAATCCGCATCCACCGTATTCTCCAGATTTGGCAGTCCGCAGGCCTCAAGAAAAAACAAATGCTCACCGGTAAGAAATTTCGCTCGAATGAAGCGGTTATCACTGAAACTTATTTTGAGGCAAAAGATAAATCATTCTACAAAAGTAGTATTGAAATGTAAGAGCGGCGCTGGAATGATTGTGTTGCTCTTGATGGAGATTATATTGACAAATAAAGTCAATGTTGAACGGAAAAACCCATGTTTTCCTAGGACTTTTCAGCCCCCGTGATATGCCCTTCATCATACGATACTATGTAACCAAACCCTCGCTGTCAGTAGTTATTGTACGATTTTACCTTACAGGAAACAGGACATGACTGGGCTAGCCCAAATTTCGAACTGACCACTACCAAACCGTCCTCCACATTCCAGAAAGCCCTGGCCAAAAACGCGACAACAGCAAAACGAAACCGTCAAACGTACGTACACCCGTGAAACGCCGACATTGAACAACAAAACAGGCATCATATTTACCAATGTGTTATTATATTTCTTCTTGGTTATCTCCTATGAAACACACTCACTCGGCTAGTTTGCATCTATGGTTACACTACACTCTGCTTTTGTTTAGTTTAAAACTACAATTTTGCATCAAGTTTTTTTTGGTTGCATTTGCTTTTCATTTTTTTTCTTCTTCTTTTGTTTCTGGGGGGTAAATTGAAATACAATATAGTTTAGTAGTTGTAGTGAACTGCTCAAGTTTCCTCACCCACATTGTTCGCTTCCTTTCTGTCGTTTTTCTTTTTCTTTCCTTCAACGTCAGTTTTGTAAACTGGAACCGCTCAACACAATATAATAATCGTTAATAATCATAATAATTGATCTATATAGTACTGTAAATTTAAAACTCTTGCTCGTTACTTTTTTTTTGTTTACAATTGTTTCAAAAAATAGTTCTTGTTTTAATATTTCTCGTAATTCCTTCTAAAAATTGTAATGTTTACATTTTTTGTTGTTGTAAATATTGTGCAAAAAATTAACACTAGTAGTTTTTTGTATTTAACTCTCAATATTGAGATGATTTTGAATGGATAGGAGTTTCTGTTGTTGAATAAATATTAAGTATCTTTTTTGTCGTTTTTTTGTTCATTTTTTTTGTGTTTATATATGTGTACAACGCCAAAAATTATTATCATGGTTGTTTACCTTTTCTCCAGCGCGATTTTCTTCTCTTGCTTCCTCTTTCTCTTAATGTGTGGTAGAATAGCTAAAAGTACTATGCAAGAAATGTTCTCTCAGATGTTTACCTTAATTTTGCTCTTTCTGTGATATGTGACTTTACTTTAATTTTTCTTTTTTTTTAACCTTATAAATACTTCTACTGATGGAACTTGGGAGTGGCCATCCTTTCGACTGTTTGTTGTATTCTGTTACTAGTTGACAAATACGAGTTGATTAGGTGACTTCAACTTTCTAGCCGCGTCAAGGTGACGCAGGAAAGATTTTTGCTTTGTGTAATTGTGTATTATACGTGTTCGTGTCAAAGTGTTTGTGTGGGGTTTGCTTGTTGTCGAGATCTTCAAACGGTAGTTAGTAGAAGTGGTAGAATTGATCCACATACATTTAAATATGTGCTAGAAAATACATTCAAGAACATGTATCGTTACAGATTAAGAAATAGATAATATTTATCCGAAAAACGATTCTCATAAGGCTTGAATTTTGGTTTTCTATATTTCGTTTTTCCTTCTTTTCGTCTTCTTGCGTTTTGTTGTCATCGTTTAAAAATGTTCTAAAATTATATAAATATGAAACAAAATCTGTTTGTTTGGCCAAAAATTCAAAATAGAATATATTGTCTGACTTTTCAACTCACGTTTGAGTTTAATATTCGGCTGGTCGCTTAAATATGTGATTCGAGTAAGTAGCAAGACGTTGATCATTTTTTGTTTGTACTAAACATACACTGGAAATTCATTCTGGGGATCGCTTGACAGTTGGACACAAAAGTAACGTGATGGAACTATTCGCAGTTTGATTGATTGCACCAAGCGTGGGTTGCTTTGTTTTTAGTTTGCTTTTCGACTTTTTTTTCGCGTACAAAATAGAGATGATTGGACGTTTAAAACGCTTCAACTAAAACTAGAACGTGGCAAAAACGCGCGAAATATCAATATAACATGTTTTTTTTTTGTAGTCGTCTAAATTTAGTTTTCTCTTTTGTGTAAGCTCTCTTTGATTACTCTATATATGAATTTGTCATTTAATATTCGCAAAATTGGCTTTTGACCGTTACGCAATGTATACAAATGAGTTAAGGTAAAGTTTGATCAACCTGGCTCGCGGGAAAATTTTTTTTTTTGTTTTTGCTGTTTTCTAAGATTTTGAGTATTTTTCTTTAAAAAGATTTTTAGAAAATCAAAACAAAAATCAAAACAACACTGATGATATAAAATATTTCACAACCATTTATGGTCTAAATGTGGTTTTTTTTTAATTGTTTTACAGTATAGGGAAATGCTGAAATGTCATACTACATCCTAGCGTTTCCGAGCAAAGAGCTTTCGTTTAGTGTTTTTTAAGAACTATGATTTATAAATGGGTATATAGAACATATACTTACAGCGGGAATAGTCAGTTCATTTTCCGAATAACGCAGTCGCCACACAAGGTTCAGTTTTACTATTAGATTGGGTAATTTTTTCCCATCGAACTCCAATTGGTTAACATTCAGAAGAAATATGTATTTAGTATATCTTTTTTTGTCCATAATTTGCTGTTGCTTTTTTTTGTCATTTAGTTGTTTTATTTATCTTGCAGGAAACCATTCGTGGAAAACATGTGAGTTTAATTCGCTTGTGTGTGTAGATGTGTGTGTGTGTTTGAATAAGAAATTCAGCGCTGCATGTAAATATAATCGTAAAAAAATAATGGTTTTCTGTCAACATTTCTTATCCGATACTGCGATATTAGAGTGTTTTTAGTGTTTAGTTCTTTTTGTTTGTTTATGTTATGCCTTTACTACCTTTTTTCCAATCGTTGGATTAAAGCAACACTAGTTCTATGGATGTAAATGTCGAATAGTAAACGTTAGTCAACTTGTTCTTTTCTTTGAGAAAATAATTTGTAGAAAATTTTATCAATAAAATATTGCTTTCCTGGTTTTATATTCCAATTTAGGTAGTCTGATCATTTTTTTTTTTAATTATTTGCAAGGGTGAATTTGTAGATATTATAATTTTTTTTCATTACTTTGAGAGTGACGCAATATTTACGAGTTTACTTTAAATGCTACATCAACATGTTTAAACATCTCTATGATTTATTTTTTCATCGATTGTTTGATTAATTTGTATGCATGTGTCTGTGTGTATTTACCTAATATTAAAACATTTGCGCCAAAATGTGTTTCTTTCTGCTGAGCACATACCGTCTGTCAATTGGATTGTGTTTTTTTTATTTCGTTCGTGATGTTTATTTGTTGGAGTTTGACATGTTATTACTCAGTTCGTGACCATCCTAAAAACTGCATTAAACTGTATATAATTTTCTTTTGTAAAACTTTGATTACAACTTTTTTTTTTGCTTAAAATATGCATACTACTGGTTTTAGTCTATATTTGAGTGACTAGCCGGAGAGTGATTTGTTGATCAGTTGAGTTAAGTTATGAAAACGAAATTGCTGAAAACAAGGTGTTACAAAGTACAATCCCACTGGAACAAGAGAAGCAATTGACAGAGTTGAAACAAAAATAATAACGGAAGAAGTAAACTTTTCATCCAACTGAAATCTATTTCAGAAGTTCTCATTCTTTTTTCCGTGGCGACCCATTCCTGGAAATTTGATGAGCAATGGCGCAGCATCTTCGCAAGCGTTTGACAAATCGCATCCGCCCTTCGATTTCAGCATGTTACTGTTTGACTAGAATGAAGGTGGAAGCGATTTGACAGGCGTTTTTAGGAACGGGGCTCTCAGTTTCTTTTTATAATAGTTTGGTTTCTCACTTTAGATCAGCTTGTTGAGAATGACAGAGGAGAAAATTTGAAAAGCACATCTCTGGAACTGCTCTTCATTCTGGCGGCACTTCATGCCATGATCAACTCTACAGTCACTGGGGATGATTTTATGCTGCTCTTCGCTTCGACGAATTGCTTCTATTTATTCAGTTTACACTTGTGTATCTCCGATACACAGTCAGTTTGACTGATTGGCTGAGAATAGCGATAAAGCGATTCGACATACTCCATTGTACATTTTCCATTATTCTGACGTCATATCAACCTATGATCCAGTCAACTGACAGTAAATGATGGAGTAAGTGGTTTGGCATTAAATTTTATGGTAGCTGCACTTCAGTTTCTGCTCCTACAACCTCGACTGTCTTTGCCAGTGGAAGCGATTTGACAGGCGTTTTTGAGAAAGGGGGCTCCGAGTTTCTCTGCATAATATTCGGGTTTCTCACTAAAATTAGACCAGATTGTTGAGAATGACAGAGGAAAAGATTTCAGAAGCACATCCTTGGAACTGCTCTTCATGCCATGATCAACTCGACAGTCACTAGGGATTTTATGCTGCACTTCGTTTCGACGAATTTATTCTAGTTCTTCAGTTTGTATTCGTGTTTCTCCGATGCACAGTCAGTTTGTCTGTTTGGCTGAGGATAGCGATAAAGCGATTCGACATACGCCATTTTTAATTTTGCCTTATTCTGATGTCATATGATCAACTGTCAGTGAATGACGGAGTAAGTGGTTTAGTATTAAATTTTATGGATGTTTCACTTCAATTTACCACTTATATTCTGCTCCTACAACCTCGACTGTCATTGCCAGTGGAAACGATTTGGGTAACCTCTTCATCGATACTGGTTGCCATATCCGCTCATTGCGGTTTCATTATTTAATCTTTGAGCAGCTCATCTTGTTGAATGGTTGGAATAACCTCAGGTGTCAGGCTAAGAAAATGCGATGTGTCAGGAGTTTTTACGCACGCGAACTTTCTCGCCTTCGTTCTGGCCTTCTCGCCTTTGCAGAAAGCGCATTGAAAATTCCCAAATATCATGTTAATCATCAGTAAAACTGACTTAATGCTTCCTAAAAGTTGTACGGAATCAAATTGCACCGCTTTTAAATGGCTGTAACTTTTTACCCGTTGGGTATTTCTATTTTGAGTAGAATTAGTTCAATGTGTATTTGTTTACGCAGTGTAAGTTTCACTAGCAGATGTGCAATCGTTGCGAAGATGGAGTCGGAAGAACAGCAGCAGCGCAAAGAAATTTTGCGCACGTACCTCGAAAATCCGGATCTTTCTTATCCTGCCATCAGCAGGAAGCTGGAAATGCTACATTCTACGGTGTCTCGTGTTTTGAATCGATACCACGAACGTTTGACCATCGATCGGAAAGAAAAAAGTGGTAAAAATGGATCGCCGTATAGTGTATAGGATCACAAGTGAGTAGTTCAAGTTCAGTTCGAGATGTGGCGAAGAAACTGAATCTAACCAAAACTTTCGTGCAAGATGCGAAAAAACGTACAAAGTCCAAAAGGCGCCTAATTGCGATGAACGACAGAATACACGTGTACGAAAGCTCTACACCCAGATGTTGACGAAACCACATTCCCTCGTTATGGATGATGAAACATAGGTAAAAGCAGACTTCCGGCAGCTTCCGGGGCTCCAGTTTTTCACTGCTCATCATAAATTCGATGTCCCTGAGGACGTTAGAAAGCAGAAGATGTCAAAGTTTGCCGAAAAATATATGGTGTGGGACGCAATTTACTCGTGCGGAAAGCAGTGCACCCCATTCTTGACAACTGGAACGGTTAATGGGCAGGTGTACCTAAAGGAATGCCTCCAAGAGCGTCTTCTTCCTTTTCTGAGGTGACACGATGGTCCTATGATTTTCTGGCCGGAGTTAGCCTCGTGCCATTACTCGAAAGAGGTTTTGGAGTGGTACAAGGCTTAGGAGGTCAATTTCGTGCCGAAGCATCTCAGCCCCCCGAACGCACCGGAACTGCGGCCAATTGAAAAGTACTGGGCCATCATGAAGCAGGCACTTCCGAAACATGCTAAGGAAGTGAAATCGGAGCGAGATATGAAGTAAAAATGGATTGCCACGCAAAAAAAAGTTGGTCCAAATGTTGTACAGGTTTGGCAGTAATGTTGTACAGTTATCAACTGTTAAACCACAGACAGACGTTCAACTTCATTTCATTTACCTGCACGGTAAATCTGAGAAACTCATTTTATGACTATATTTTGCACATTTTCAAGATTATAGTCACACGTCAAAAAGTGACTAGTTTTTATACAGGTATGAAGAGTACTTTTTACGCCTTTTCAAGTATGTGAAATTTAATACGTAAAAGTACACATCTACACGAAATACGTAAAAGTACACATCTTCTAGGTTATTAAAAGGAGTAAAAAGTATGCATGTTTTAGTTTTCAAAAGGAGTAAAAAGTATGCATGTTTTAGTTTTCAAAAGGAGTAAAATGTATGCATTTTTCACTTTTCAAAAGGAATAAAAAGTATGCACATTTTGACGTTTATTCAGTTTACGCTAAACAGAGTAAAAGCAATATACTCCTTTTTGGCGTAGTCTCAGTTTCCCTCGAAAGAGCATACTTTATAGTCATAAGAGCGTAAATAAAGATTACCGTGTGTGTAAAAACATGGCTTCCCTTAAGATATAAAGTAGCAATAACCTAACAGATGGCGCCACAGATTTGTTTTTATTGGTAAGGAAAAACTGGGTTGCCAGTCAAACTGTCAGATTTTGGACGTAATTTGATTTGAAATTTTACACAACAAATTTGAGTTGTTTTGTTTGTGCGGTCTGTCTGCGGTAAAACTGACTTAATACTCCCTATGTTGTCCTAATAGTCGGCTGAGCTACTTTAAAAGTTTGACGTGAATTTATTTCGCTGTGATTTCATGAAGAAAACAAAAGTTGGTAAGCAATTTTTAATGATTTCTACAAACATATGAAGATTGGCAATTTAAACTCGAGGCTGTGTGTCATAGTTGAAGAGGAAAATCCGGCAAATGTGCGGCAGAAGGAGTTTCGTGTTCAGTTCGAGGGCATTACTCCGGGAAGTCTAGTTCATGGTTTTGGAATGATCACCTCAACTGCAGTGCCGGTAGCAACAGATCGGGGGATGTTTTTAAAATCTGGGTGTGCTCTTTGCTCCTTTTGTCTCCCTTTGTTTCATTTTCATTTTACGTGGAGAGTTTTTATTTATAAAGTTATTTACTGTTGGTCCCTGCCCTTCGGTTCAAAAAGGGTATGGGCACGGTTTGCCGAGTTGGTCGCGACAGATTTCATGTTTGAATAGGCTGTCATATGAACGTTAAAAAATGCTTGAACCAAATAAACAGCTTGTAATGATCACTTGAAGATGCCATGGGGGATCATCGCCCTGAATGTAACAAATGTATCACGTAGTAAAATGCTTCTTGTTTCCTATAAATAAACGTGATGGAATGGAGTAAACCAGTGAAAACTCATCGGAATGATCTCTCATATGCATCCGTTGAACCATTCTGAACGTTGTGAGAATATCACCGTGAAAATTTCACATGCGTTACCACTTGTTAATGCTTTCTCTTGTTTCTCCTGTTCTCTTCCCTATCCTATGTCCACGAGCAATACCATATGACATCGTGCATAGGCCATGGATCAACATAGGCCTTTGCCTAAAGTCAGCTCTTAAAAAGCAGAAGCACCGAGACGGCAAGGAGCAATAAGTACGGTAAACCTAACCAATTTTACTTTCAGTCAAATTCTCACACACAAGGTAAGTATTCATATGACCACTACAAAACACACTAAACATCCATGACATAATAAATAACGGGGAAAGGGAGGGACCATCAGGGCACCCAAGTGAAACGATTTGAATACGAAGCATGGGACTGCCTCCTACCTATTGTTAACATTTCGCGGAACGAGGGCTCTTCGACCCCATCTATTGGGTTTATTCTGTCAATCGAGGGCTCGATTCTAGTGCTGTAGATATGAACTTGGTTTTGGAAGGCGATTCTCTTCCCTATATTCGCGGGTTTCGCGTAGGTGTCTCTGCTTACGGGCCCGTTCAAACGTTTCTGGCCCTTCATACACGAGCTTGATGATCACAAACAACAATATAATCCTGAACAAATCATTTTTCAGATTATTCCACTGCTATGGAAAGTTTCTTTGCTACAATAGATGGTAGTATTTCATCATCATGACGTTATTAAGTTTTGATGAGAGTTAAATCTCGTTTTCGAGTTTTGTTTGTTTTGTAATCAATAATTGTAAGTCATTGTTAATAGATGGACCACGTATGGATGAATCTGGGGTTCAATCTATCTAAGCGTCTGTTTTCCATGTTAGGAGCGCTCAAAACAGCATCTGTTCTCCATGTTAGGAGTGGCTGATCATCGTCCTCCCCGAGCAACATACAACGACTTAATAACGACTTAATCGAGTTATAATGTAGTCACCTCAACCGGTTCGTAACAAGTGTGCTACTAGGGTCGTGCCAGCGTGGGACTCTAAACACTGCTGCGTACAATGGTCCTCCAGCAAGACAGGGAGTTTGGGAAGGCCCAACAAGCTGCTCTTAAAAATAAAAAGTTACAAATAATTACAAACAGTTACAAATCTGTATGTAAATACGGACCGGAACAATCGTCGAACACCTAGGCTATAAAATAAAGACTTCGATTGAAAACTCGGAACTCTTTAAATCGCTCTGCTTCCCAGGCTGCGATACGATATTCTACGACGAGCTACAACCACGCAACTTCGAAGTCGTAGCACTGCAGTAATTTTGCTGGACAGGACAGAAGGTATGGAAAAGCGGGCATCGAGTGGCTACCTTTTACCAGAGCTGTGGCACCACAAACGAGCTGGGTATCGGCTTCTTAATTCTGACAACGCGTAATTGGATGGTTTCCGATCAATGCGGGATGTGCAAGCTGAGGATAAAGGGTCGTTTCTTCAACTACAGCATTATCAACGTACACTGCCCACACGAAGGAAGATCCGATGAAAAAGAAGCGTTCTACGCGCAGCTACACTGAACCGAAACATCCTCTTTTTATCGAATGAATCCTCAATCGATACATGGACATTCGCAAATTGAAAAAAATGACTGGTTTGATGGCGAATGTGGGCAGTTAGTAGAGGAGAAGAATGCAGCACGGGCGCGAGAATGCTGTAACATCGTACGAGAGCGAATGTTAAACGTACAGACGAGAGCGAATGTTGAACAGCTCGTACGAAGGCTACGTACGACAGGCCGATATGTGCAGGGATTTGGAAGGTCTGATGACACTGACGAGTGTGAGGTGATCGAAATGTGGAAGCAGTACTTTTGTACTCTTAAAACGGCAGTGTTACAGGAAACGAAGGTAGCATGGTAACCCAATTCCTCCAGGAACTAATCTGTCGGTTAAACAACAACAAAGTTACTCGTGTTGACAGACCTCCAAGCGAGCTATTAAAATACGTTGGTGAAATACTGGCAAGGGGACTGCACTGGGTCCAATATTTGGGAGGAAGAATATATACCGGAGGATTGGATGCTCCATCTTTAAAAAGGGTAGCAAGCTAGATTGCTGCTGCAATCGTGCAATCGCGCTACTGAGCGCCTCCCACAAGTTGCTCACCCAAATTCTATGCCACCGACTGTCACCAATTAATTGCTCAGGAGTTTGCGGGGCAGTACCAAGCGGGATTCATGGGTGCCCGAGCTACTACGGACCAGATTTTCACGATTTGGCAAGTGTTGCAGAAATGTCGCTGTTGATCAAAGTGTATCGTCCACGTCTCAGTGGCACTCTCGAGTCCCTTCGAATCTCGCAGGTGATTACGGCAAGGTGATGGATTATCGTGTTTCTTGTTGAACTTTCCATTGGAGGATGTGATTCGAAGAGTGAGGATGCACACGAATTCAGCTTTTTGGCTCCATCGACGCCGACGACCCCATCGTCGAGGAGAGTTTCGCAGTTAGCTTTTTGTTTTTATCTAGGGGACTCTCAGCCACCCCTGTGGGTTGGTCAGCGACTGTATGTTTGCGGTATTCTCCCGGGTGATACTAAGTGTTTCAGCGTACGAAATAGGATTTACTCCGACAAGAAGGCCAGCATAAAAGAGCAACTAGCGAATTGGCTTTCATAAATCCTGAAGATTTTAGAAAATATTCGAAGAAGCATTGTGAAAAGAGTCAATTTCGCATGCATAAATCTAAAACACATGGATCAACTTCGCTCCCCGGCATAACTACGATAAAATTGAATTAGTGTCGAAGACATTTCTAGTAACTTCAAAAGCTTTTTTTTCATATATGTATATGTATATATATATATATAGGTTCTATTTGGCTTACGATTTTCTTCTTGTGTCTTTCATTCATTACTCATTTGTCGTTTGTTCGAATTACGGACCACAGTTGACTGGCGTGTGTATGTGTGCAAAGCTATACTTAAATAGCCAAATTCTTTACATTAAAATACGTTTGTCGACGTTCTTCCATTTAAGGGTTGCAATATTTCTGTTCTTGTCATGAGTGTTGTATATGCGTTCACTGTATTGTTTGTTCTTTTTTCTTTTTAACTTTAAAAAGTGATCTTTGTTTTGCCTCAGGTAAAAATCTTTCTTGTATATTGAGATTTTTACCCGATTGTTTATTTATTACAGGTGAAGGATCCGCTACAATCTAGAGTCGTCTTTGCCTTCAGTAATTGATTTTTATTTTTATTTTGGGGAAACTCTATCACCTAAAAACATACTACAAAATTATTTTTTTCTTCATTTTTTTGTCAAAATACATTTTAAACTTTTTTTTCGTACTTTTTTGCTTTTTCTTTTCTTGTGTATAATAAATACGTGTATATAAAAGACAAGGCATAATAATATCTGAAACATAATTGAAAGATTGTTCTATAAAATGGAGTAATAAAACAAGATACCATTACATCGTAAAGCGGGCCGTTTTGTCACTTTAATTGTAATTGTAAAATGTACATATTCTTTTGTTTTTTTTTTGGTGTGTATACGACTATAATATATGTAAAGTGCCTTCTATAAAAGTTACCATATGACTTCTCTAAATCTTCCTATTTGTTTCACTTCTTCATGAACCATCTACAATTACAGCGTCGTTTTAGATTTTTATTTTTTGGATTGTGTCATATGATGGGAAAACAGAAGCGATCTCAACCTTCCACTTGAATAACGCTCTGTTTCGTTTTTCTTTTCTTGTCAATTTACTCATATAAATATCAGGTGCGAAGCCGTGTGTAGTATTTTTATTTCCTCCAAAACGCCTATTATGCTTCTTCCATTGTCAAAAATAACAACTAGAAAGATGCAAGTCTGGTATTATTGTTTTACTTTTTTTTTTTGAATTTTACAATACTGGATAGTTTACATTCTAGTCGAAAAAGGTATGGTGTAGTATATTTAAAAAATATTTTATTTTCTTCAAGAATGGCGCTCAATATGTTCTTTCATCTTTCGTCCTTTTTTTCGGGGGATGTCACGAGTGTGACGAGTAAAATGTAAATTGTATCATCCCTAGTTTTCTAAATTGTAGTTTTATTTTTGCAACATGCGGGAACAAGATGAACTTTTAATATTCTTTAGTTTAGTTTCATATAAATATTCGTTCAATTGTTACTTTGTATAATGCAGCAAAACGAGGGGAATTTGCTTTATTTTTTTTTTATTTCCTTTCAGTTTATCATAATATATTGTCTTATCTAAAGTTTTATGTCATTTTGAATGTTTCTAGTGACTTAAATCAGTTCTTTCTAATATTTTACAGTTAAAAAAGGAAAATAGTTCAGGTCTTCAAGAATGGCGAATCCTTAACAATTCAATGAAACAAAAACGAATGATTGAAAAAAAAGGAACAAAGGCAAACGATATTTAACGAAACTTAAATATATACGATTTTTTACATTTCCTTAGACAATAAGTACGGTAGCTGATATTCTTTGCGTCTAGGGTGCCAAAAGCAGTGTTTTTTGTTTTTTGTCAATAATTTGTATACACTAGATTCGGTTTTTCTTAATTCAGGGGTTTGGGAAGACATTTAGTGTGTGCTAGTCTTTGTTTTTTTGATTTGATAAACAAAAATAAGTGTCATAAGTTCAATAATGCTGGATGATAAAGCATGACACATTCCAAAAAAAAATAGGATTAATTCTACGGTGGTGATGTTTTAATAAAAAGGGTGCAAATCATATGATAAAATGGTACAAATTCAATTTCTACTCGAATAACTGTCGCGCGTTACGTAAAACATTCATCACGGATTGCATAGAGTAACTTAAATTGTCGGATTATTGCAACATCCCAACAAACATCAATGTCGAATAACCGCTTGTTTGAACAAATTTGGAGAAGTTATTGAGCTTTCTAGAAGAAAGAACTGAACAGCTTCTCCAAATTTGTTTGAACAAACAGTTATTCAGCATTGATGTTTGTTGGGATAGCCCCTGCTTTAGAATTAGCATTTGCAGTAACATAATTTAAAGAGATACGGGACGGGCCCCCAATGGTAAACATCACTTGGCTGTTTTGGAGATCCAAATTTCAGTTCCTACTTATTAGATATTGATTAAAGAACAATATCAATGCATGTAAACTCATTGTACACGTCGATCCACCAAAAACGAAGATTTGCATATCCGAAATCGCGAGTTGGAATAATCAGAAATAGACTTAAGATAGTAAAAATCAGGCAATGCTCTGTTATAAACTGATTGGCCGTCAAACCTTTTTCTTCTTCTTCTTTCTGTATTATGGTGGCTTTATGCCTTAGGCTGATTCACCACCGGAGAGACGCACCGCGCACTCATCAAACTGGGACCAACAGCTTTACCTTTTCGCGGCTCAGATAAATCTCACCAACCTCGGCTAGGATTGAGCCCAGGTCCACTGGGGTGCAAAATAGCAGCCAAGTAGCAAACTTTCTGTTGTACCCGCGAAGTTACTTTAAAATGTGATTAATAAAGGGAGCATAGTCGTAAGTACTTTCCAATTAATCGATTCCAAAGCTCTGGAGCTTGAGCTGGATCAAGCAGTTTAGCATTGCGCGGATAATGGTGCCTCCAGAGCACGACTATTGGATACCCTAGTGGCTCGAGGTAGACAATCCTTCCGCGAGGTAAGAGATGTTTTGGGAACGCGTGATCGTCCCTACATGCAAGCGATTAAAGAATTCCTTCGTTTGTCTGATCTAAGAGTGTAACGTCATCTTCCCCTTCCTTCCCCTCTAGTAAATTCCCTGCCATTGTGTCCCAGTTATATTATCCTTTTGTTTCCGTGCTACTTGTATCTGCCCAGCAAGCTGTGGTACCCATCTGCGGCTTAGTTCCTACAGGGACTACAGGGACCGAGGATTTGGTAGATGTCGCAACCATGAGAAGCAAGTAATACCTGAAATAAGTTACCTGCCTAGCCCCTTCCAAACGATAATGTGACCTATTAACTTCGAGCTAGCCACGAGTAATTGCCCCCTCACTTTACTAAAATCGAAAAATAAAACATTGTCAGTTACAATATTGAATATCGGCTCCGCAAAGTGTTACACACGCCTGAGCCTAACAAATAAACGAACTGATTAAAAAAATGTCATCCAGTTTACCCATCACAACGCTAGTGAACCAGCTTCAGCTTATATTGACGCTGGATATCAGGAGCTTATATGATACGAAAAAGATCGTTTCCAATAAAAGCGGCAGCTGAGGACTAAAATACTACGGCCGCAGACAGACGTTCGACTTCATCTCATTTACCGTCTAACAACATGACTTCCCTCAAGATATCAAGCAGCAATTAGTGATCCTCATAGCAAGAGATAAGCGGAAATTCGATTCAACGATTTGGCAACGATGTTTATTTTATCCACAGAAGCTGATAACACATGCCACACTCCAAAATTTGTACGATTGGCTCAGATTTGACAGCTCTCGATGCATGATTGGCTCAAAAATGGCTGCTTTCGCATATCTCTTACTATGAGGATCACTAGTAGCAATAACCTAACAGGTGGCGCCACAGATTTGTTTTTATTGGTAAGGAAAAAATGGGTTGCCAGTCAAACTGTAGCAATAATTGCAATAATTCGAATTGATTTTTTTTTTCGAGTTTGAAAGTTTGTCTGCGCTACGGCAATTGCTTTTACTAATTCCGTCAGTTGCAATCGCCCTGGTCCCACGGTTAGATGTGGATTGAAGGTCTCAAGAGAATGATCGCTGCGATTCTGGTGTTCTATAATCCACACAGTTTGAGAGAAACAAGTAATTTTCTGCGACATCTAATGCACATAAAGGTAATGCTAGATTAGGCAGAAAATAATGGGATATTTCATGTAAATTCAAGCCAGATAACGCCTGAATGTAGTCTGTTGTATGGAAGATTGCAAACAATTTCGTAGTTTACGCTTTCTTTCGCTTTAAATTAAACGAAGGGAAATTTTACGCGCCTGTTAAAATTCATTATATTTTTCTGTGCAGTATATGCTGTAAGCTACAGGGAAGCTTCAAAAACTGTTACTGTGGGGGAGTCATTTTCAATGATAAATTATTTGCGTTTTTTACCTAAATACGTTCAAAAATCACGTCGGGCTTGAAAACGACGATGGAGTTATTCTAAATCTCATCGATTTTTTCGTCATAATAGCACGTGACAGTGTTTTAATCATTGCTAGTTTAAACACATTTATTAGCTCTTGTTGAGAATGTCACTTCACGTATGAAAACGAGTCCCGATGAAAAAAACACGTACAAATCAGATAGGTATCATTCAGGGATCTGACGGACATCGATTTTTCTGCAGCCAACATCTCTAACATCCAAACGTCAAAAGATACATTGTTTGTAAACAATACAGTTGTTCGTTCCCGTAGCCACAAGCATCAGACGGGCCTTGCAGGTGGCATTTCTCACTTCACCAGGTGACAAACGTCACTACGACTCTCAGAATATCCTTCATTGAAACTTCAAACTAGATTATATTAGAATGTTGAGCAACTAATAATACGCGAAGCGGATTGACCTCCCGTTAAAATTCATGCAACTTAGAGACACTTTTAACCTAGGGGACGTATCAAGTAGGTTTAAATTTAGAAACGCTAGTCGAAAAGTTTGGCATTTCCTTGCTTGGTATCTGAACCTTTGCTATTTTAAATCGTTACGACACGTTGCGTTTATAAGTACAACAAGAAAGCTGTATAGTTTATATTCGAGACACGTGATAATTCTGCTTTCTGACATTCATGAAGTTACTTTTATTGATTACCAAAAAAATGAGATTCCAGCGGTACCAGTTGGAAACACATTATCATCATCGAAACATTAACGCACCACCATGTTATCATCGCAACAGTAGAGTTCCAGCCTATGCAGAGAAAAAGGACAGTAAACAACAAGACATAACCATCTAAACACGTTCAGAGAGTAAATAGTTTTATAACAGAGAAAACGCCGCGGTTTCATTCGATTGACCGAATTATCCCCCACAATTGGTGACCCCAACGCGCGTTGTTACGTAAAGATTAGACTCGGAAAAAATGCGACACTTTTTATCGCGTGGGTAAAAATTAATGAAATTTTGAGTAATACTAGTTATAGAGTGTTATGTTTATGTGTGCAAAATTTTATCGTGATCTGCTGGGGGTGCGACACATCTAAATCCAGATTCAAGTTGATCGAAAAATCCCACGCTAGCGAATCAATCTTTAAAAAAATCTTGTTGCAGTTTGTGAATCTTAATCCATCAACTTGCATCGTGCTGCATCTTTTAGCAGTAAATCTTTAAAATCTTCATCAAAATCTTTGAAATCTTCTTTCTACCTACTAAGCGTGCGCACATCGCACAAAAGCAAAACAAAAAAAATCCTGCATCAGAGATAGAGTCGCACCCCCTGGTGATCTGTCAAGTAGTTTTCAAGATGCATTCGAAACAAGAAGAGCTACGCCAACAAATCTTGGACGCGGTTATCTATAATCCTGGTCTGTCGCACAGATGGAATTCACCATTCCACCGTGTCCCGCGTTTTGAAGATGTTTCAGGAGACCGAAAACCAAAAACGGAATACCCAGAGAAGGCGCGGAAGATAAGGCAGTACTCTAAGAATAACCCGAACCTTTTCAACCGAGACATGGCCAAAAAGGTCAATTCGTGGTTCGTCCAGCAGACCATGAAGCGGGTTGGGCTACGTGTTTTTAAGGTCAGGAAGGCGCCAAACCGGACTGACAAGCAAAACACGGTGGCCAGGCTGTCTCCTCATGGACGACGACACATATATCAACGCGGACACCAAACAAATCCCCGGCCTCGAGTTTTTTGTCGGTACGTCCCGCATGGAGGTTCCGGAAAAGTTCCGGAAAAGAAAGATGGACAAATTCGCGAAGAAGTACCTGTTATGGCAGGCGATCTGCGAGTGCGGACGGTACAGCAAGCCGCTCGTTACAACTGGCACCATAAACGGGCAGATTTATCGAGAGGAATTCTTGCAGAAGCGCTTGCTGCCTTTCCTCCGCTCTCACCGTGGTTCCACGCTGTTCTGGCCGGATCTCGCTTCGTGCCATTACGCCAAGCCTGTACTGGATTGGTACGAAGCGAAGGGCGTTAATGTGGTCCCGAAGGATGCGAACCCGCCAAATACACCAGAACTTCGTCCGATCGAAAAGTTTTGGGCGATAATGAAGAAGAAGTTGAAGAAAAGCGGAAAAACATTCAAAACCGATGAAGCTTAGAAGAAAAACTGGGAAAAACTGAGTAAGGAAGATGGACAAAGCCTCGCCTAAGATCTCATGAGCAGGGTTAAGAAAAATGTACAAGCAACCAGCTTGGGGGAGGAAATTCAATAAATAAATCATGCCAAAACATAGCTAATATATAGTTATTTAATGCCTAAAAATTTGAGAAGTATCCGATTTAATATGAATTTTTGGTGATAATTTTTTCCGAGTCCAGTCTTTAGTTCTTACAGACATCACAGCAAACGGCCTACTTTCGAGTTAAAAAAAGTGGACTTTTGGAAAGCGATATATAAGCTCAAAAAATGACTGAAACGGACGTCGCTGCAGAAGCAGCAACTGCTGCGTTAACTGATTTTTGGAAAAAACCAACCATATATTTGGTTTGCCCAGACTGAAGCGCAGTTTAGCCTGGCAAAGATCACCAAAGACGAGATAAAATTTTCGCATATAATTGCTAAAATCGACCAGATTGTTATTTGCCATGTATCTGATCTAGTATCCAACCCACCGGCCGAAGATAAATATAAGTCGGTAAAGGTCCGGCTGATTGCCCGCTTCGATTTGTCTTCGCCAGCGCGATTGGAGAAGCTTCTAAGCTCATGCGATCTCGGAGATTTCCGTCCGACTCATCTGCTAGCTCGAATGAGGGAAGTTGCTACTGGACTGAATGTTGATGAAAACCTGATGAAGATGCTCTTCCTACAACGAATGCCACCCAACGTTAGAACCGCTTTGGCCATCAGCGACGATAGTTTGGCAAAACTAGTCGAAATGGCCGACAAAATAATCGACTGCTCCAGCAATATTTGCGCCGTCACTGTTTCAACGAGGGAACAGGTGTCCGTAAACACCGTCGACACAACATCCACCGCGACCAAACAATCGACAGAGTTCGCATCTTTGAAGGCTCACAGCTGAGATTCGCCGCTTAAAAAGTGTTCCGTTTAGAAGTCGTAAACGATCCCTCTCCATGTCGCCATTGAAAAGACGGTGGAAAAGCAGACCATTGCCGAGAACCTTGCACCTACAATGATGAAAAAACTAGCTTTCCACCTCCGAGAATCGGCGCATGTGGGTGGCGGATTTGAAAGTCGCCGTCTAGTTGTAATCGATAATATAGTACCACTCGACACAGGTTTCTCGTTGATATTGGTTCGGACGTGTATATAATACCTGCATATAAATCCGATAAACGCAGAGGTGCCGTTCCATTTTCGCAACATGCAGCAAATGGCTCAAAAATCACCACCTACGGGAGCAGGTTTCTGTCGGTGGATCTGGGCCTTCGACGACGGTTTACTTGGCGATTTTTGGTAGCAGACGTAAGTAGTGCAGTTGGCGCAGATCTATTGGCGCATTTCAGACTGCTTGTCGATTTGAGGCGGCGTCAGTTAATTGATGGCCCACCCACCTTCTTACTACCGGAAGTTTGAAGACTTCTACCGTACATGGAATAACCGTTATCAATGAGAATCATCCGGCGAGTGAAGGTTCGTTGGGGACTACCGACGTCTTAACCAAGCAACGATTCCGGACCGGTACCTCATGTACACGATCTCCTGAATCGTTTCGAAGGTAAGAATATATTCACCACGTTAGATCTTGTGAGGGCCTGCTACAATATTCCCGTCGAGGCGGCCGACATACTGAAAACGGCTGTAATAACTCCTTTTGGGTTATTCGAATTTACCCGAAGGCCCTTCGGCCTCTGCAATGCAAGCCAAACAACTTAAAGGTTTATGAACAAGCTGTTCGCGGATCTAGATTTCATCATTGTTTTCATAGAAGATATTTGTATTGCTTCCTCCGACGAAACAGAGCATAAACAGCATGTGAAAATCGTCCTGGACCGTTTGAAGGAAAATGGCCTAACCAAAACGCCGAAAAATGCAACTTTTCACTCCCTAATGTTGAGTACCTCGGTTATATTGTATGCAAAGATGGAGTTCGGCGGCTCCCTACTCGAGTTCAAGCGGTACAGAACTACGAAGCCCTGAAAACTGTCAAGGATGAGCGGCTTTTCCTTGCATTACTGAACGTTTACAAGCGTTTTATTCCGCATGCTGTTGACATTCAACATGGGCTAAGGAAACTTATCTTCGATAACTGAAAGAACGACTTTGCTCAGACCAATTTGCTGGGACGACCGCTGGTAGGCACAACGTAACTGCACTATCCAAATGCATCGAAGCCGCACCATGAGGCCGGTGGATGCTTCCAAATTTGCTGCGGGAGCGGTTCTGCAGCAACTTGAACAGGGAATCTGAAAACCGTCCGAAAAGTTTTCTGCTAGCCAACAGAAATACTCCACTTTTGGCCAGTGAACTAACGGCAACGAAACTTGCCGTGAAATATTTTAGACATTTGACAGTGGGACGTCAGTTCACGATTTTCACAGACCATTTTCTTTTGACACACGCCATGACTACCAATCCAAACAGGCGTCTACCTCACGAAGAAAGATACTCACAGTATGTGGCTGGATTTACAACGGATATACGCCACATCAGTGGTAAAGATAATGTTGTGGCTGATGCAAAGCCAAGAATAAACGCAATTGTCACGAAAATTGATTTCAACTGTATTGCTAGAGATCAAATAACCGACAGTCATCTACAGGATTTAGTAAATTCTAACAAAACTTCGCTTAACCTTCAGCAGTGTCGTTTTCCTTCGATATCTACTCCGATATACTGCGATGTGTCTGTCAAGTGACAGCCATGGACCGAATAGAATGGAGACAACTTCTGTGTACAGCAGAGGCCACGTCGGCCTTAGTCTGATTGCCTGCCGCCGGTCTGTCAATAATTGCATTCGACCTCACCTTCCGGAAAAACATCGAGTGGCAGTCATGGATCAGTTACATGGATTAGCACACCCTGGGATAAGAGCCACAAGAAAACTCATTGCCGATAGATTTGTGTGGACATCGATGAACAAGGACATCGCCAAGTTTGTTAGAGCTTGTCAACAGTGCCAAAGGTCGAAGATTTTTCGTCACACCGTCGCACTGCTTTCGACTTTCCCAAAGGCTCGTTTTCGACATATCCATGATGATTTAGTAGGGCCACTGCTGCCGTCAAAAGGATTCCGGTATCTAACCACTGATCAGGGGCGTCAATTCGAATCAGAGGTATTCCAGGAGTTGACGCATCTTCTCAGAGTACATCACATACACTGCTTACCATCCGCAATCAAATGGAATGGTGCAGCGTTTCCATCGCACAGTAAAGACGGCATTGATGTGCACGGATCCACAGAATTGGCATGATCGTCTTCCGTTAGTGCTGCTTGGTATACGGTCTGCGTTCCGTGAAGATTCCCGATGTTCGGCAGAGGAGCTCGTGTTTAGTCAACAACTTAAAATCCCAGGTGAGTTCTACGACGCACCTGTACAAGATGTGGATCGTACGGAATTTGCGAAGATCTTACATCGAATATTCTCGGATTTGAAAGCGCCAGCAAGTACACGTCATTCCAAGGAGCGAGTCTTTACGAATCCGAAATTGAAGGATTGCAGTCATGTATTCGTCTGAATTGATGCAGTTAGACGACCACTTCCGCAACCATACGAGGGGCCCTACGAAGTTCTTAAACGGGGCGAAACATATTTTGAGATCCTGGTGTTTGGAAAAAATCAGGTGGTTTCAATTGATTGAGTAAAACCTGCTTTTGTTTGTGATCAAGGTTTGTCAAGATTGACCGATTCTCTTCCACAAGATGTATCGTGTGAAACACATATAACTTCGAAGAAATCTTGAAGGTGGCAATCAATTGCGGATGAGTGCATTAAAATTAATAAATGACAATTATACAAAAAATAAGAAAAAAATGGTTACAAAACAAAACATGTAAAACTACCGAATAATTCTAAATAAGACGTCTTGATCGAAACGCTGTGAGTGATATTGAATTAACAGTACGGGAGAAAAAAGAAGACAAAAAAGACCAAAATGAGCGTAGGCAGGGCTTGAGGAGGAAAAATAAAAACAATAAGAACAAAATCAGCCAACTAAAAGTAAATAAATTGTAAACTTTATTTGCTCGAAATTATTGTATATTTCTACTCGGCGCTTCACTATGTATATATGTGTGTGGTGTATAATTTAAAAAGTAAAAAGCAAAAAAAAACAATCATTAAAAATTGTGCAATAGGCACTCCAGTACTATGAAAAAAGTTAAACTTCTAATAAAACGCACTAAACCACTATAAAATGTTACTCGTTGACAAAAAGTGTAAAAGTAGTAAATATATCATCACTTGTTGTTTTTTTTTTCATAAAAAATAAGGCGGGAACATGTTTTATTAATAATTTTACAGATATCTTTCTCATTCTATATGGTCAAGCTAAAATTGATTTTTTTTTCTTCTGTTCTACGTACATACGCGCTTAAATGTGTTCGCTTTGCTGTTTGCTACTGCAATTTTTCATTTGAATGTTGTCTAAAAGATGGCTATATATATTTTTTTAACTCAACTGTTAGTTTGCTTCTTGGCGTGCATTTGTCTTCTTCACGTTTTTTTTAAGTTGGATGGAATGAGAAATATAACAAATCGTTTGTTTCAGTATATAATCATTGCTATCAGAGTACAGAACCTATGCAGGTTATCCCAAAGGGGGGGTGTTTTGATTCAAGCTGTTACGCGCCAGGATGTGTGTTTGATGATCTTCAAGGAAGTTACGACATAGCAAAAGCTTTATAGAATGATATTTCGTCGAGGGTTCGATTTTTTCCAAGTCATTATATTTATTGAATAAATTGCTTTTGATCACTTAACCCAAGATCGGGTACAGTTTTACCACCGGTGAAAATCTGAATCCGGGTATTTTCCTGTACTTCCATCCAGGCAAACTGCATGAACAAATTTGGATACGCTTGATCAAAAAACGATGAGGATTCTCATGCTTTTCAATTGAGTGAAGTTTACCCGAATGGTGATCAAAGTTTGTCTAAATCAATACAACCCAAATTTGACTATGAGATTCCTAGCGTGTATGCAATCCTAAAATCTGCGTAAAACAAGAACGAACCGTAATTTCCTGTTCTATTCGATGGCTTTTATCCAGACATTGTTTGTTCTTTTTTTTATTCTTTAGCTCTACGAAAGCATGCATCAGCAGTAGCATTTGAGTTCCTATTTTTCTTGTAAATATAGGTAAATGTTGTGTGGGATTTGACTTTCCTCATTGATTACTGATTTTCCGTTTTGCTTCACTCACACTTCGAAGAGGTTAGATGTCGTGCGAAAAATATCATTTCAATTATCTTTTCTGTACAATTTATCCGGATGTTTAGTAGTTTGTTCTGCTTTCCTATGTAAGAACAATTCATAATTATATGTAAATAGTTGTCTCGTTTATCAATAGTTGTATTCGTCGTATGAGAAAAAGGTATTTTTTATTGTAATTTGTGTGATTTAATTCGGTTTTTATCCGCTCCTTTTTTTTCCTATATGGGATCGTTCGTGTGTTTGCAGTGTAAAATATAGATGGCGACTGGGATAAAAGTGTTTAAATTCTGATTTTAAATATTTTGTCTACCTTTGTTTATATAAATATAATTTTGTACATGTCTGTTCTACAGGATGAATTTCTTCGTTATAAAGGGGAAATTGAATACAATCATGAAGGGACAGGAAGGGATCACTAACAAAGTGAATAAAATATGAAAAGAAAATTATATCACATTTGTGGAAAATGTATGGATTTTCGATTTTGATTTTCGTGGCGATAACTGACGTAAAATAAATGCAATGTTATAAACTGTAAACGAATATTCATCATGGCTCATGCGGCTTACTAGTGACGCGCTTTCTTCTATTGAGCTCTCTTAGGTAGTGAAATCTGAGGCTACATTATGGAATCAAGCCGAAACGACTTTCTCATACAAGCGTGTATTCTAAACCTCAGATTTCTGCAGCGTAACATATGGTACTTTTCAGCTTGCATCATTACCGCAACGCACTTAGAAATTACAGACATTCCGATTTTATTAGTTTATTTTTCATCAAACATTGCGGCTACGTTAAACGTTAAAAACTAAACTTCCAACGGTGATGGGGTTAAGTGTGTGAGAACAGTGCGAGTAGTTATTAAAAATTCAAAGAACATGTATCCTTGCTTGTCAGCTCTTTCAGTTATTATTTCGTATAAAAAGGTGTAAAGGTGAGCATTCTTTTCCATCGTATGTTCTGTTTAGTATTCGATAAACATTGTTTAAATTAATTAATCGGCAGAGTTTCGGGTTAGGAAATCAATGATCGTTTCTACACTTTCCATTTTAAACAACATGAGATGGTAAATATGGTAGTTTTTGCTCTTTCTGTCCGCAGTACATATCGAAGCAACGTATGTTGCCGTTCAGTAATTGACATTCAAACATATGACATATACTTAAAATCAACAAAAAAAAAAAAGAATAGAAAGATAGGACTTTTAGTTCGTCACAGCGCATCAAATATTTACTCCTTTGTTAGGAAAAGATCTTTGATTGTGATTTTTCTCTTCCACCATGTAGAAATAATTCCATCGGTGATTCCTGTTTAGTGAGTAACATGAAAATTCTTTGTTTTTAAACATTCCAACAAGACACTCTCATAAACCATTCGGACACTGAAATTATGTCTCAATGTGGTACCACTTTGTCCATTCCAATTTCATAATGAATACTATACACGCATATTGTTTCCTTCCGTTTTGGGAGAATAAAATCCAAACTATGTAACCTATCTACAGCAGAAAAAAAACTCCATTTCTATTCATCTACATGCTACATACATTCTAAAACCACTCCACTCTACACATCCGCGCACTTTTTGTTTTTGTTTTGTTTTTTTTTTGTAGTAAAATGTAAATACTAATTTTGGATCTTCTATACTATGATTTTCCTTCCGTAAAAAAATCCCTTAAAAATAATGAGACTATACCAAGTAAGGAACACTACAGCCAAACATGATTGCTTATTGAGACACGATAATCATATAATTTATATGCTTCTCTCCCTCGATCTTGTATGCATGATCAACTCAAAACAAAGGAAGTTAACGACAAATACTATTGCGAATGTTGTTCATCTCGCTCTTCTCATTTCGCTTGGGTTCTCCCTGCACATACAACTCAAATCGGTTCTTGCCATTTGGATTGATTTTCGATTTACGCGCGCATTGGTGTAAAAATTGTTCGTTAAAATGACGTGACGAAGGGACAAAACTAGGAGTTAAAACATAAAAATATATATATTTATACCTTTAAATGTTACGATTCTGTGTATTCTCTTATTTCTGTTTAAAACATGGCACTGTTATTCCGTTTCATTTTAGGTCTATTTTGTTAGTAATAACTATCAAGTTCTTCGTGGCTTTTGCGTACGTTGAATGGTTGCACTATGACAACAGTGGTTCGAAAAAATATACCGTTTTCTTGTCTTCTTCTAATTGTTCTGTTGTATGTATACGTTTGTGTGTAGGTAAATTTACAAAGGGTTCATTACGATTTTATATTGTTGACTCGTCATTAAAGGTCGATTGTTTAGTGATTTGTATGGGTGTGTAAACAGGCTTTGCGGCTATGTGTCTTTGGAAAAAAACGATTGTGGCTTTTGAAAATCAATTGACTTATTGCTTTCAAGATATGTTTGATAAGACGTCAGATTCAGAATTTAAGTTATTTAGTTTTTTTACTCAATAAAAGCCGAAGCGTGGAGGAAACATAAAAGGGGTCCCTTATCCATCTTATCGATAAAAAAATCATAAGAAATCCCGAAATACGTTGAATTAATGCGAAATAATTAATCTATTCTCATTTGATAGTTTTGAATCTCAAACTTGAGTGATCTCAGACGTTGCGAACCAAAACAAACCCCATAAGGAGAGAGGTCCTCCCCAATGTGCGCATCAAAACAGAGTGCACACAATATATCGCTAGAATAACTATCACAAAGCCATCAGTGGTACATGAGCGCCTTCCAAACGTCATCTTTTGCCTGTTGAGGTGGCGGATTTGTCCGTGCCTCGACCTACCCCGCAGTGGGATGTTAGGCAAAAGATGACGTCTTTGGTTCGAGTACCACTGTACCCATGCCGTTTCGTTCAATTTTCAAACATCTGTTCGATTTCAAACCTGCCGTTTTTTCTTTAGTTTTTGGCCACCAGACCAATGCAGCATAGATGATCTTGGGTCTCACAATCTCCGAAAAAAAAACCAATTAATCATTTTTGACTTAAGTCCCCATTGCTTACTAATTGTTTATTTTAGCTTTCCATTAAGAATTTTTCGCTCTGTTGATAATCTGTTCTAAATGAAAGTTTCAGTTAAGTTTACTGTAGATCGTTCTGTGGAGCTATCCATTGGTAATTGAACATTTACCCAAACTAAGTTGGTACATGACTCTGGAGGTGAGCCCTTCTTCGAATGTTCCCAAACGTGATTACATCCAAAGCTTCTACAGTTCTACTGTAGTTTTGACTGACCTTGAAGCAAGAAGCTCGTGGAATACCAAATCCACTCCGTTCGGAGTACATTCCGTCAATTTTTGTAAGTATGCTTGGCCATATCAGATGTGAAAGGAAGTTTTACACCGACAGGTCAAAAACAAATGATTCCACTGGATTTGGTGTGTTTAACGAAATTCACAGCGCCTCCTTCAAACTTCAAAATCCTTGCTCCGTGTACGTCGCAGAGTTGGCGGCTAAACACTTTGCATTAGAGCGAATTGTCTCTCTTCCCTCTGATCAATTTTTCATTTTAACGGATAGTCTCAGCTCATTTCAGGCTATTCGTTCAACGAGGCCAGCGAAGCACTCACAGTATTTCGTTAGCGAAATACGATCTCTTTTGAGTGCCCTTTCAAACAATTCCTACTCCATCACCTTGGTTTGGGTCCCTTCTCATTGCTCCATTCCGGGTTATGAGAAAACGGATTTGTTTGCCAAGGTGGGCGATATTTATGATCGTCAAATCGACTTCAACGAATTTTTGCAATTTTCCGTTAACAGGCCTTAAACAGCTGGCAACAAAAATGAGATGCAGGGGATTTGTTCAGATGGTTACATTCCATTCTCACACAGGTATCGAAAAAAAAAAAGTGGTTCAGAGGGTTGGATGTTAGTCGGGATTTTATCAAGGTAATGTGTCGTCTAATGTCCAATCACTACTCGTTAGGCTCTCATTTCTATCGAATAGGGCTCTCAGACACCAATCAATGCGGCTGTGGTGCAGGTTATCAGGACATCAACCAAGTTGTTTGGTATTGCCTCGAGTTCGAAATTGTCAGGTCTGATCTTTGCGCATCCCTACGGGTCCGAGGGAAACCAGAGAAGGAAGATATCAGATATGTGCTGGATACCGCTTCTATTGTATCGTTACAGCTTAACGCAATGCAACATCTACTCCAGACCAACAGCATCAATATCGCATCGCCAATCTGCTGTTGAAAGCCAACATTAAGATTCATACTTCCCCATTCCTATCCGAATCATTGTAATCCCTAACCTCGACCAAGCCGTGAGTTTTTCGGCTTTGCAAAACTAACCTAGTAAGCACTTGAGCCTCATAAATAAACAAGTAAAAAAAAGTTTACTGTCATGGAATACTCCAAGGGATTTGACTGTATTTGAAAGTTCCAAATGCGCACCTTTCAATCTTAATATTCCAAATGAATATTTTCTCCTTCGTGTAATTGGCACAATAGTAGTTTTAGGAGGATTTATGTTCAAGCCTTTCGTATCACACTACTCCTCGGTACATAAAGAAGTGTTCAATTCAATTACCTTTGTCTGTAGAATCATACCGGAAGGGAATGTTCTAACTGATGGCTTGTTGTTGCAGGGTGCGTTGAAATCCGTGAAAACCATCGTAAAACAACACAATTGCTGTTCTCTCATGACGCGGTGAAAAAGAAGGTTGAAACGTAAAATTTAAAAACACTGAGGTCTCTCACGGAATCCAGCTTCACCTTCAAGTTAGGGAAATGTTATTCTTTGTGGTCGTTGTTCTAGTTTGCGTGAAAGTGCTAAAATTACAATTTTCAATAATTTAACGTTTGAATCTTTATTTTCCTCTTCGTTTATATCATCGGTTACGTCGTTTTGACCGAATTCGAAAGAGCGTCTTGTCTTCTATAACCAAACATAGATGATGGAATTGAGTAAACGAGTACTCATCGGGAATGATATAAACATCCTAAAGTCAACTCTTCAAAAGGTAGGGGTAGACCCACGGAAACACCGAGACAACACAGAGAAATAAGCAAAGAACGGTAGAAACCCTAACCAATTTTACTTTCAGCCAAATTTTCACAAGGTAAGCAATCAAATAACCACTACAAAATATAATAAATATCCACGTTAATATATAACGGGGACACGGAGGGACCATCAGGGCACCCAAGTGAAACGATTTGGATAAGGCGCATAGGACAGCCTCCTCCCTATTGTTAACATTTAGCGGAACGAGGGCGGGCTCTTCGAACCCATCTATTGGGTTTATTCTGTCAATCGAGGGCTCGATTCTAACGCTGTGGGTGTGAACTTGCTTTTGGAAGGAGATTCTCTTCCCTATATTCGCGGGTTTCGCGTAAGTGTGTCTGCTTACGGGCCCACCCAAACGCTGAATGTGAATGTTTTTGTTGTGAGTAAGCGCTGCGCAAATGGTTGTTACAGTTGCGCTGAGATTTGTTAGATTTGAGTGGGATTATTATTATGAGTAATTTGACAAATACAAACGCAGACGCGTTGTTCGTGCAATGAACTAGAGCTCCCAGCATGCATCTTAACGTTGTAGTCCAAGACGAACTGTTCTGACGTGGTGTTTTCATCTCCAGAGCTCTGCGTTGTATGATGGCGTAACTGGTATGGCTTAACCCAGTGATAGCTTGCCTTTAAACATTTTCAATGTTTGTAGTCACCTATTATCCTACCCAATCAACACCTAGTAGTACTTATGAGAAAGTCGCGGGACCTTACGTTAAGTACTGAAACAACATCTAATCCGCTGCCGAAAATGTGCTGGAAGATTTTTCTTAAAAAAGATGTTCGTGAGAGCCATGTACATAATTTTCAACAGAATGCCAAATGTTTAACGCCTCAACACAAGTACACTCAGGAAATTATCCGTATCATTATCAGATGATCGGAACTATGAACCACAAAGCAAGGGTCCAAGACTAATTCCATACGAAATCGTATGAAATGATTATTGTTGCATTGGTCGAGAAAAACATGCCTCTTATACACTTTCATTGGCATCATTTACCAAGCGTGTATAGTTTAGGGGGTTTGAAGCTCGTTTATGGATTCCGAGGTTCATTGTTCAAATCCCGGTTGCAGCTTTTTTTTCTGTGAGGAAAATTTTCGTTCGATCGTCTTATGAACTTCTTTCCATTAGAGAATCTATGAAATTTGCAATAATATCTGCTGGCAAATTTCCATGCGATATTCCTATGAGTTCCTCTCGATTTGTTCGCTCAGTGTTGGTAAACTAGAAAGGCGACGCCATACTCCTCGAGAAAATCCGAAGTATCTATTTGGTGCAACCTTATCGCAAAAAGTGGTGTAACTGTCAATGATTCGCCCTTGTTTTCGCAGTTAATGTTTTGTGCAAAAAAACGAGTTAAGACAAACTCGAAATCCAGATAAAATTTATGTTTTGGCGCATAATGTTTAATAAAATGTTATGGTGGAACTGGTTAGGTACTTACGGTTAAAATATGAACTGTAGACCCGAAAGAAGTTGGCTTCTGCAGAACGATGAAAAATTAGTCCCCTCACCGACCGCCCGAAATAATAAATTTGTTTGCTTTTGAAAGCTGGATAGCAACAAATTTCCTCGCCATCTTTGTCTAATAAGATGTAATGTAACTGTTTTCGCGAAATAGCGGTTCCGGATATAGTCAGTTTACATAAAACCAAGGGGTTAGTCGCTTAGAACAGTGTGCCAGGTACGCAGTAGTAGAAAATCATACACCATACCGGAACATGTGTGATACTCTGTGACACACTTTTGACATTTGTACTTTGTAGCCATGGAAAATTTACGTTGAATGCTGTTTTTATTTGTTTGTTTCGTCACAGAACAGACAGAAGTTTTAGAAAAAAAAAATGAGTAATAAGTGAACTTTCGAGTAACATGTTTGTTTAGGCAAAATTTTGAGTGGAGCATTGATTGAAGAGGACTCGCGGATTATGGCTGAGAGACTTTATGAAGAAGTTGCAGCTGGTGGAACTCCGTTGAGCAAAGATCGTAAGGGAACTGGCAGATTTACAGCCTGACCAGGCATAGTAGTAATGTCTTTTTCCGGATGCCAGAATGTTCATCAAGTAACGTTAAATATGACGGCAAACATATTCGGACACATCGAGAGAATCATCGACATTAAATGTATCTAGCCACTCTCCTGCTACAATGCAGTTTGTAAGCCTCAGCAACGCCAACAGAGGAACATCGTTTAAGACTACTAGGTACTAGTACCTCAAACAACGACTCAGATGTCATATCTTGTAAGACATTGAGTGGTCCAGAGAATTATATACCAGATGATTCGAGCGTATAAGATACTATGCAAGAAGAAAGAATTAAAAAAGGTTTTGATATTATGCATGAAATACACAAATACGTTTGATACATTTTGTTATAATGGCAGATGAATCTGCAATCAAATGGTTGAGTTGCGTCTCGTTCATTACTTTAACACGCGTGAGCTGTTGAGAAAGAGGGTAAACCAAGCATAAATATATAACAGTTTAGAGGAATTCTCGCACTTACTTCCAGTGCTTAGCTTCTTGAACTTTTATTTTTTATCACTGAAAATCGCTGTCTGAACACAACAGTATCAAAAACGCGGTTTACAAAATAAAAACCTTGACCGAGACTAAAACTTCAAGGTGAATTTAATACTTCAGGTGGTCTCAATACTGTATATGAGAATTTCAGCCATGTTTAAACGCATACTAATACAATCCATATCAAGTAAAATACTGGTCTGGCAGACTGAAGCTGTCTCCTTTACACCTATGCAATAGTGCCAGTGATGTCAAACTCGCAGTTCCATTTTAAAACAAACGAGTAAAGGAGATGATGGAGATACTGCCAGGCCTGTGTTCTATGCCATGGGATATGATGCGTCAGGCTGCACGGTTTGTTTACCAATATTTGGGGGGGGAAAGTGCACGTGCTAATGTTTGTAAACAAAACGTTTAGCCCAAACCGTTTGCATTCATTTAGAACTCTTCACTCTTAGGTAAAATTGCTATAAACAGCTGTCATTAGTGCCTAATACACTATTGAGTGTTCCTTACTCTTTCGCTTCACTGCTAAATCTCCTTTGATACCCCGCTACTCCACCCGTCTTCCCAACAAACTGAAGAAAATAGACCACCTGAAGTATTAAATTCACCTTGCTAAAACTTAACGATTGAACTGTCAAATTGCCATGGCAAACATGAGCACCTATTGGCACTCATTTTAACGCTTAGAGGCACACTAGAAAAAATGGGCACAAGGGATATTGGGCTAAGCGACTCACCCTTGCATAAGACTGTCAGACAAGGGGTGGATCGCGCAGCACACTTTTCTCTTGTGCTATTTATTTTGAGTGTGTCAACAAGCGTTGCAAGGTTCTGGGAGTTCCAGTTATGTGCCGAAGGTGCCGACAGCCCCAATTGTTATTTTCTGCTGGCAGGCTGGCAACCAGGCAATGCATGTTGACAGAGTTGCTGGTTTCATTTTTCTATAAGCTCAACTGTCAAAAGTGTGCCAAACATGCGGTATGAATTGAAAATCGAAGTGCCGCTCTGTTCGGAAACATTTTCGTCTAGTGTGTAAGGCATCGTGGCTGGCACACTGTTTTAAGCGACTTACCCTTGCTATCAGATCTTGGTGATTACACGGTGTCGATGCTCACTTTTTTTTTATAGAAACCGTTTCCTCTACGCTTGCTTTGTGCGGCTTAGAATTCAAATCCATTTCCTCAATTTACTAATTGCTAGCGTCCAAGTTGAAATCGATAACCATAATGTCAGGATTTACATGCGTCTCATATAGCTTCTAACTTTTGAACGGTAGGTACTGTCATCGATTTTCGCTAGTTGACAACACAAGTTGTCAACTACAACAACACTGATTTCCAGACTGAAACCAAGCAACTGTTTACACACGCCGGTTAGTGTTAAGGAACTTCAATAGTTTTTTTTTGTCACTCAACGAATAATGTTAATAATTAGAGTACACAGAAACCGCAGGATACTTAATATTGACTACAGAAATCGTTCTGAAGAGCATTTTAAACCACTCGTTGAGAGTTAAACTTTCACCTTTTGGAAGAACTCACAAATCGGTCACGTTCTGCTTCGAAAGAGCGCACTTCATAAACAATACTAAGTATATTGCGGTTGAGGTGTTCTTGGTGTGTACCTGTGCGTGTATGTCTGGATTTGTTGGAACATTGTTTTTTCACCAATTGCGTCCTCCTCGCTGTTTTAGTTCGTCCTCGTGACGACACTGTACGTGAACCCATTGTAAAACTTGCTTCTTCCGGGTTTTAAACTCATCTGTCGTCTAATTTGTATTATTCTTTGTAATAAGCATTAGGGTATATATTTTTGTTATACAAAAATATCTATTTATTTACTCATGTTTATTTGTTTTTTTTTTTTGGTAAAATCACTTAGACCAACAATAGATTCCTTCATCTGTGTCACGTTCTCTTGATTATCAAAAAAGAAGGAGTCTAAAACGCGCCTACCGCAGTTGTTTACATTCTCATTTCCTTTGTTTGTTTTCTTAATTTTTTTTCTTGCATTATTTACAATGTATAATGTATATAAGGTGTTATTACTAATGATGTAAAAATGTAAAATATAAGGCAAAAATATCATTTTAAATACGCAATATTTACTTTGGGTTGTTTTCAACTATTCATTCTTGATTATACTTTGTCCACTTATCAGCGTGTTTATGTGTAATGTATGTGTTTATGTGTTTTGTCTTTTTTCCGCGGAAGTTTTTTTTTTATTAATTTCCCCTTTCTTAGATTTGTTGATAGATTTTTTATGTGTGTGTTTGTGTTAACAATTAAAAATGTAAATGCATTGAAATGTAAGCGTGCGAACTAAACATAGAAAAACAGATGCCAAGCAACTCCACGCAGTCCACTTTCGGGGCCTCCGAAAGCAGGTAGAATTGGGGCGATTGCCTACAAAAGTCGATCGAGAGGGAAGTCTGTCGTGATCAGAACCTCTAGTACGATGTTTTGGTTGGGCCCTTCTTTCAGTTGGCAAAGGAATATTACTACGTTAATAAATAGTTATAAATAGTGGGCGATCGTAAAAGATCTCCCCCTCGATCGTACCTTAACTTAAAATGAATTAAAATGTCTCCCGATAATCTAACTAGAACATAAACAAAAATTGAGCGTGTTCTGTGAACGTTTGTTACTCTACAGGCAAAGAGATGGTATAAATACATGTTGTGACAAGTCAAAAATGGCGGACGAATGCTAACTCTAAAAAACACTTTCATCGAACGGGAAGTAAAACTGTTTCGCCGTTTCGACACTGTACAACATATGTACATTTTGTTATGTGTAAAACATAGAACTACATTATTGCTTGCCAAATACCAAGAACTTGACAAATGCATTTGTATAGCCATCAAATTTTAGCGCCTTAAGTTGGACTTCTAAAATGAAAGCAGATATATGAAAACTTTTAACCAGGAATGGAAATATATAAAAAAAAAAAAGAAATGAATGTCGAACAAATCGGGACGCTAAAAGAGGGACAGAGAAACTGCTATTGCTAGGCTGTTAAAAATAAGTCTAAAAATATGGCATCATGATATTGCAATAGAATTTCCCATGTAATCATTGTAAAGAGATTCAAAATTTACCTCGCTACCAAAGGGATTGATGAACTTCTCTATCCCACACTTAAATTTCTATCCTTAGAGTTTATGTATGACGGGAGACGGCTCACTAAACTATGAGCGCAGGAAAGTATCGCACTAAACTAATGATTAGATAACCGGAATTAATTATTTAGGCTATTTTTTTTCTCTTCTAGAGTACACTTTTGCTTTAAGTTCACCGCTAGGTTAGAAAAAAATATCTCTTCATATGTCATTGCTAAGGCAACAACCAGAAAACATCACACTGTAACGCTAAACTTAGAACGATAAGACGCCAGCTAGTTCATAAAAACAAAAAAAAACCATCAATTTCCTTTCGCAACTTTGCTTGGCAATCTGTGCCCGTGACCGCGGATTGATATATCGACCTCAATCTGTTTGAAAATCAACACCCAACGAACACAAATTCCCAATGCGATCTGTTCGATGCAAAATAAGCCTAACACTAGAAATCGAAATACAAACCCCAGCTGGCGTTGCGTGGTTTATTTTGATTGACTATTTAGAAATAATTAAAATGTAGAAAAAATAAAATTTCACGAATCCTTACGTTAGTAATAAAAAAATTGTACTGCATTTAAAATAATTATCAAAGAAACAAAAAAATAAACGTCTCTCTACAAAATACGGACTGAGCATTTGCAATGTGGAACTGTGAAATTCGTTTTGACGATTGTACGTTAAAAGGAACGAAAAAAAAAAATAACTTCATCTACAATACACGACAAACAAAAACGAGAAAGGCTTCCTGGGACGAAAAAATACTGTGGTTTTACGAATAGAAAAGAGTGGTCACACTGTTTAAAACAAAAATCCTTAAAAATAAACGTCATTAAATTAAATAACAGGGTTTTTCCATTCAGTTTTAATTTTTTGTTTACCTGATAGAACAAAAATAACAGAGCTTAAAACAACAACAGATCGAAAAACGGATTGTTTCCTCATTTGTTCCAGTTAAAAACCTAAACCTAGCACAACTCTGGTCGTGGTAATGCGCTGCGGATTCCAGCGACAACCACGACCAAAAAAAAAAGTAAACTAAATACGCCTCGCAATAAAAAAAACTATAACAAGGAAGGTCTCTCTGCTGAAGAATTAAATTTTGCGGGGAAAATCATATTGCAAAAACTATGGCGATTCTACTAGTGGGTCTGTATAAAAATGTTGTATACAACTCCTAAGTAAAATATGTTTTGTTTTGTTTTGTTTTCTTGTGTAAATCCTGCTTTCTAGTTCGTTTATCAGCTTCGGGTTGAAAAAATTATGCCTATGGTTTAAGATTTATCTTTCTTTTTTTCTTCTTCGCCCAACCAGTAAAATATGTACATTTATTCGAAAGGTTTGATTTTCCTGGTTGGTTGGTTTATTTGTTTGCATCATTTTCCTCTCCCCTTCCGCTTGTTTTGTTTAACTTATCTACTATAAATATTTCTTGCCTTTCTAAACAGAGTAAAATAAAATTCGCCATACATCTTCCTTTCTCTTCTCTTACCATAATTTTTCCTTTGATGGATCTTGCCCTGGTGCTTCGACATTTGTTTGACAAACCCTGCGCCATTTTCTCCTATTCCAATTTTTTCTCGTATGGTCTCAATTTCCAACATTGTTTTTTTTGTGTGTCTGTGTGTGTAAACGTGAAAATAAAATATTTTATCTCGCACTTGTTGTTGTAAAATAAAAATTGGAGATCATTCATTTTTTCAGTTTTCGATAATAAATATTGTTTAAAATAGTATAATATTAAGAATAAAATTGTAAATAGTGTTCGTAAAAGGAAAAATTAAAATAGTAATAATATTGGTAAAATAACATAATATCTTTTGTTTTTCCTCTTTCTTTTCTTTTAAAAAGATTTTTTTGTTTTGTTTTGTAAGGTTGTTTCTCACACTTATCCGGATGAACACACCAACCACAGCTTATTTTAATAAACCATACGGCCCACACCGCTAACACACGCACTAAACTTGTTCAGTGGCTTTGTGAGATGAATGTGTTTGTTGATAAAAACCGAAATCAATACGGTTACGACGATGATGCGGGTGTGACCTAACGATGGTTTGACTCGATAGTAGTATTTCTATTAGTAGGTAGTAGAAGTTAATAGTAGCATTTTGCTTCCGCTTTAGCATGTGAAGCAAACGAATATTTCCCTTGCATTTTCTTCCTCTCTTTAGGATGGCCATGGTAGCTTTGAGCTACTATGCGTTTTGTTGGGTTTCCATTATGTATTCCCGATTGTTCGATGTAAGATGGCCGAATCAAAACAATCAACGCACTTACCTTGATTCAGATTTTGGTTGCTTACTTAACGATTCGGCTTGAGAATTCTCGCCCCGGCGGTCAATCACTGAATATAAAGGGTGTTCAATACGAGGACGTGGTGGTTATTCTTAGCCAAAGTTACTACGTAGCCTTCCGAAGTGATCTTCAGACCACAGCAACGGGAAACCTGAAAAGCAAGAACGGGTTCGATATGATCAGTGGTAAGATAGAGCCAAGTAAGACACACGCCCCGAAGCCTAGATACCCATTTCTATCAAAGTTCTACAAGATGAGGCTACGGTAAACGTCGATTTGTGTGTGTGTGTGTGTGTGTGTGTGTGTGTGTGTGTGTGTGTGTGTGTGTGTGTGTGTGTGTGTGTGTGTGTGTATTCGATCTAAACACTTATTTCAGTAAAATTTCACTAGGTTTCCAGCTGGAAAAGTAAGTGGGGTTTATTACGGTTCTCATTTTCCCCGTGACACCCGTAATAAGAACAGTGACTCCCCTTTGATTTCATGTGAGTTTTTTTCAATAAGAACCAGTAAACTTTAATTCGTCTCTCAACGCAACGCAACAAATGATACATTTTTTTTCCATCAATAGCCTTCAGTAGAAAATTTGAGACAAAATTCATTTTTTTTATAGACTAAATATGTCCTAATGAAATTTATTTAAGCTAATAAACGTAACTAACGGACACCGTTTCCCATCCGTTAAATTGTTATTCCTATTAACATCGAGACGGCCGCGAGTAATCGGTTCTATCCATCTAACTTTAGTTGTAAGATAATTGATGTATATAAATATGAAAGGTTGGCTCTGTAAAGTTGATTTGATTGAGCCTGTACAAGTAAATGGTTTATAACATAGTGTTGTTATATTTGTGTTCTCCCATACGCGGAGTAACGATTGCGTTAGAGCAGGCTGTGAAAATTGACTAGAAGAAGTTTAAAATTACTGTCCAGTCCTGGAGCCTTATGGTAAGAGGCTGTTGAAAATAGATGATAGTCAGAGTAAAGTAAATTCTCGTGAAAGATGGGAAAAGGAATGAGAGATTGGTGACTTTAACTGCCTATCGACCCTATCCTATGTTCTTCCGAAGCAAACTTTTAAAACGTTTTATATTCCGCTATATCGTTGTTCTACTAGCAACCAGGTGTAATAAAGTGACCAGAAGAAAGGGCGAACACGAAATTATTGCGACACATTCAACAGGGCATAACTTTTTTACCATTGGGTAAAAATCAACCAAATTTTGCACACTTTCTCATTGATGTGTATTGTTTATATGCTGTCAAACTCGAAGTCGTGTTTTTCGATTCAACGAAAATGGAGGTGAACCAACGCGAGTCGAGAGAACAAATTCTTTCCAAACACCTGGAATTTCCTGACCTGTCGCACCGGCTGTTGGGAAAAATGTTGAACATTCACCATTCAACCGTCTTCAGAGTGTTGAAGCGGTTCCAGGAGCGGTTGACGTTGGACCACGGCAAAGGAGCTGGAAGAAAACCGGGACCAGAGAACAAAAAGACGGAGGGAAAGGTGAAGCGGATGATTAAAGCAAATCCCAACGTCTCAAGCCGTGATTTGGCTAAAAAGATCGGCATGTCGCAGAGCTACGTCCAGAATGCAAAGAAGAGAGCTGGACTACATACATACAAGGTACAGAACTTCCCAAACCGCGATGAGCGGCAACAATCGACGGCTAAAACTCGGGCACGGAAGCTCTACAAGAAGATGCTGACAAAATATGGCTGCTGTGTGATGGACGACGAAACGTATATAAAAGCCGATTTTAAGCAAATTCCGGGGTTGGAGTTTTTCACCGGCAAGAGCAAGTTCTATGTGGATGACAAATTTAAGAAGAAGAAAATGTCGAAGTTCGCCTCCAAATATCTCATTTGGCAGGCCATCTGCTCTTGCGGACTGAGGAGTGAGCCTTTCGTGACAAAGGGCACAGTAAATGGCGAGATCTACAAATCTGAGTGCCTCGAGAAGCGCCTTTTGCCATTCTTGCAGCAGCACGACGAAGCTCCGCTATTTTGGCCGGATTTGGCATCATGCCACTATTCTAAAAGTGTCCTGGAGTGGTATGAGGCCAATTCTGCCCATTTTGTTCCAAAGGACATGAATACGCCAAACTGTCCGGAGCTGCGCCCGGTGGAGCAGTACTGGGCAATGATGAAGCGGGAACTTCGGAAGAGCAAGAAGACAGTCAAAGACGAGAAGGACATGTTAAGAAAATGAAAAAAAAAAAAAAAAACTGAGAAACTGGTACCGGATGACACTGTAAAGACTTTTTGGAGGGCATCAAACGAAAATGCGTTCAATTTTACACTCAAGGCTCCATCGATTAACTTTTCTTTTGATTTTTGAAGTAAATATATGTATAAAACTACCCTAAAATTTTGGTTTGTTTCTAAACATTATAAGATAATTGGCATGACATTTTCGGTGTCGCAATAATTTCGTGTTCGCCCTTTAGAACTGTTCATATTTATAGAAGCTATGTAAGGATCAAAGCGACACGTTCTGTCGTGTTTTTCGCTCGCGCTCTGAAAAGTTTTTCGGTACTATTTCGTTCGTTCTTTCGTTTTGGTGGGTGGTGCACTGCACCCTCTCGCGTTGTGTGATAGGTACACAGTCCGACCCCGGTATGGGGAAGCCGCCACTTAGTGACGTCGGCACTAGCTCGTCTGGGAAACGTTCTCGATTGAACTCACCCGATGATGTGCTGTCATCAAAAAAGCTATTACCTAACAACCGGTACGCCGTTCTGGGAAACGGCGATACACCGAAAACAGCAAAGAAGGAGAAAATGCCGCCGCTGTTCGTGAAGGGTTCCCAGCTTACTGGATAAGGTGTACTACTACATCAACAAAGGCCTGCGATGCACAATTCAGCTGTGCTCGCAGGGTTACAAGCTGATGGATTCGGCGCTATCCCATTACAACGCGGTCAAGGAAATCCTGAAGCAAATGAATGTGCAGTATTTCACGCACGACATCGAAGCCAACAAGCCATTCTAGGTGGTTTTGCGTGGCCTTCCGGAGAAGCAAACGGAGGAACTGGCCGACGAATTAAAGGCCAATGGGCTCAAACCGGTGCAAATAAATAAGATGCGTCGGCATGACATCTCTAGAAGCTATCGGGATCAACTCTACCAGATTCACTTCGAGAAGAACTCGACGTGCATGAAGGACCTCCAGAACATCAGAGCCTTGTTCCACATCGTCGTCAAGTGGGACCGCTACCAACCGATCCACCACGATGTCACTCAGTGCCAGAACTGCCTGATGTTTGGGCATGACACCAAAAATGCCACCAAAAAAAAAAAAAAAACCCGGTGTCTGTGAGCAGATGGAGGATGCTGATCCATTGTGTGCCAACTGCGGTGCGGCACACAATGCAACCAGCATAGCATGCCGAAGCGGGCCGAATTTATCGAAATTCGAAGAAAATCGTCAGCTAATAATCAACCGGGTCGTCGACGACGATCTGGTCCGCCTCCGGCCCTCTCGACCGAGAACTTTCCTGCTCTCCCAACACGCCAAGTGCCACCAAATCGTCCGGTTTCCAGTCGGCCTTCGGTTCAGCGATGCTGATGCAGTAAACCCACCCAAAGCTCTCTTCCAGGACCGTCGTACTCTGGTGCAACATCAGGCGCGATGCTATCAACGGAGGAAGTCGATTCGATGCTATCAACGGAGGAAGTCGTTGCAATCCCGACTCAGGCCACCATCATAAAGCGATCCTGCACGTTCGTAACAAATTCAAGCGATGATTGCTTTTCTCAATGGACCGTGACATAGTCAAAATTGCCAATTGGAACGCTTGCTCGTTTAAGAGCAGAAATATAGAATTCATCGAATTTCTCAACGAAATATGCTTCCGAGCTTGCAGCTCCAATTCATCGAATCCACGTCGGCCCTATCACTGTCATCGCGGCCTATTGTCCTAAAGAAGCAAGCGTAAACAGCGGGACAGATACGATTTTACGAAACGACATCATCAAGCTCACTCGGAGGCATGGGCAGTTCATTATCGCCGGTGACCTGAATGCAAGACACGAAACCTGGGGCCGTATTTTGGATCTCGAAACGAACGACTTTTTGTACGAACGCTTGTGAGAAAAAGTTCTTCGTTTCGAGTTTCAAAATAAGGCCCCTGGGGTAACACACGACGGAACAAGAACGGGTCCAGCCTTATCGATGACCTGGAAGAGGGTCACTACACCATCCTGGGCCCGGATACTCCCACCGGGTTGAGCAGATCCGAGGTCCAGTTAACAATAGACACCTTCCTCACTAACATGGGGACAACATCGACCAGCCATTCGTGTACCAAGAACTCAGCTCAGACCACTATCCGGCGGTGGCTGAAGTTGGGTCCTGCGTCAACCAGCATTCGGTAACCAGGCGAAACCACCATCGCGCCAAGGGTGTGATTCAAAGAGCGATTTTCAAGAGGTACTTTCAACTTGTTGGAATCGTCGGCTACGTTCATATCGTAGCACGCAATTTTTAACGATGGCGGAAACGTAAATTAGACCTTAGGCTGAAAGCTAGTAGAATTGGGTCATTAAAACGCTAAAAACAAAATACATGAGGAGAAGAGGCTCACGAGAAGACAATGTTAGCCTCCCGCCACGAGTACAGCTCGACGGTGATGAAATCGAGGCGGGAGATGAATTCGTGTCCTTGAGCTAATTGATGACCGCTGATAACGACACCATCGGAGAGATATATAGGCGCAATATGACCAGCAATCTTGCCTACTCTAGACCCCGACGGACGCTAAGATGTAAAAGATATTAATTAGACCGGTAGTCTCTACGACTACCAAACATGGCCAATGTTCGAGGAGGACCCTTCGTTGGTGTCTTTGATTGGAGCCATCTACGGAGAAATGCAGATGCATCGAATTGCATTAGTTGTTGGGAGAACCTCCCATCGTTCACGTTGTATGTTGTAAGAATGCCAGACGATAGCCCAGCTAAAATGATTATCTATAACGAAACATCATAATAAGAAGAGGCGCGCAAGGAGCAAGGTAGATCGATCAAGTAGAAAGCTTTCTGCGAACCCTTCGACGATTGCGAGACTGGCGAAAGGCAGCCATGGAGCGAATAAAATGGTTACAATTTCTGCGAACAATCTCACTCTGACCTTAGTCTGATTGCTAAAGTAAGATAAGTTCGCATGAAGCTTTGTTATCCAAGTGCACCGAGAGACATAAAATAATTTCATTTGAAAAACAATAGGAATCACTCAAGATACAAAAATAAATATTACGAAAAGCACTTGAAGAAAAACGTAGGTAAATCTTGAAATATATGGAGGAAAAGCAAAAGTGAGGTTAAACGTTGTAGATGGCGCTCGTTAAAAATGGGTTTTCGAGCTGTCTAAGCAAAGTAATTGGTGATAAAAAGATAGGAAAATCGACGATAATGACGATAACCAACCAATTCCATACATCATCAAAAATAGTAAGAAAGTTATTATCAATTTCAGTTTTAGATACTACGATGTTTAACCTAACCTTAGCTTCACTTGGATTCTTTAATTGAGCAACTGAAAGATTTGGTCCAAGATTTAAAATGTTAGAAATTCTTAGAACAATAATTGAAAATTGTTTTACAGGTGCACAAAAATCTTTGTAAATCTCATATCCATGAAATGGTTTGAAGGAAGCTCACAGTTGCGATTTAAGAGAATTTAAATGAAATATTGATTACCAACCCAATTAGTAGCACATTTTTGCTAATCTGCAACCTATAAGATAAAATTCAAACTACGCTGTTGACTATCTACAGACAACCAAAATGTAAAAAGACTTCGAAGAAAGTTCAAACGTCAGTAAATAAAAAAAAAACAAGAAACGAATGCCTCCGGTCCAGATATGCTGGTTATGATCAGGCCAAAGTCACAGGGCTAATCCACCTCATAGTCAAGGCGCCCATTCCAGTGGTGGAGGCGTTACATATGCACATGTCCACGAGCATGTCGAAAGTATAAAGCGAAGTCTGCCAAATGCCACTCTACTTCGACAAATCCAAATCCGCCACTTCTGTGCCCACTCAAATGGTGAGATGTTTCACACCATAAAATTCTCAAAAATCGACAGCTGCTTTAAACTTCTTGCTCCAGCTTGGGAGGAAATAATTCCGCAAAACGAGATTGTCCATAACCATAAATCAAACTCACCTTAACGTACGGACACTCGTACTCCGACTGCAACTGTCCGTCCTTGGAGTAGCAAGCCACGTGGAAGCGATTGCCATGTGAATCGCCGATTAGCACGTCGCCCGCGTCAGAAATGTCGATACCATTGGGGAAGCAGGTAACTTTCTCGCTACCAATACGATACTTGAACGTACCCTCCTCAGAGAAAACTGCTACACAGTGTCCCTTGAAATCGCACACGTAGAAGTCGGAACCTGCAGGTAGTAGAAAGTGCGACATGATAAGAGCCGTCGATATAACTAAAAATTATTCTAATTCATACCGTTAATTGCGATATCGGAAGGTTCGCGCATAAAGTCGCTGCAATCGAACCAATGGATTAGGTTTCCGTCTTCAGATATAATGAAGACCGTTGGAGAAACACTATCAACTGCTACGATTAAACCCTTGTTTGTCACAGCCAAGCCAGCTACAATGTCGATATAGCTGAAACAATGTGAACATAACAAAAGATGATCATAACCATACACACTTTCATGCTGAATTAAAACGTACCGTATAGCGATCTTTTTGATAAAATGACCATTCTTGGAGAAGATCTGCATTCGGGACCTCTCGTTGCCGCGATCACATACAACAAATTTGGCGCTCGAACGCATCACAGCCACCTTACGCGGGTAGAATAGTTGCCCTTCTTCTTTACCGGGGACACCGAAGGAAAATTTGAATGTTCCGTTCTTTTCGAAAATCTCGATACGATGATTGTTTGTGTCGGCCACAACGATTTCCTCGTCTACTCCGAGACAGAAGCCATGCGGCGAGTTGAACTGTCCCTTGGTTTGTCCGAGTGATCCAAACTTGCAGCGTATTTGCATCGGAGTTGCCTTAGTACGTCCGTTCACCTGGAACCGACTCATGGCTGCCATTTCGCCGCTGAGCGAAGAATCCATCGACATAGGTGTAGTTGGAAGCATTGTCGATGTCGGTCCTGGTAAGCCCGAGAAATCGTTCAACAGTGAAAGGTTATCCATATTGGGATGCGGAGGCATCATCGGTCCCGCCGGTATATCCGGATTATTCAGGCTGTATTTGGAAAGGGCTTGGAAGGCATTAGGATCACCGGAAATCAGGTCAGCCAGAGTGAAATTGGTTGAGGGAGTTGGCGGGTTGACTGGTACAATCGCATCGGAAATATCATTAGCGGACTCTGTTAGATTTGCCAATCTATGCAAATTGTATTCAGCGATGCTGGTCAATCCCGGCAGAGTAGCTGATCCTCCAACTGAAGCTGGGGCTGCTGCCATATGATTGTTTGCAATCGGAGTAGATGCCGGAGGTTCTGGCGTAAGAACATGTGGCATCATGTAACTGGCTCCCAGGTTGGAGATATCCCCATCGAACGACGATTGCATTGATGTTGGTAACGAAATTGGGCTACTGGCAGTAACAGAACCAGTCAAAGGTCCTTGAGACAATCCACAACTGCCATTGTTGTTGGTTGGTGGCTTGTTGATCATGATTGCCATTCCGGGCAACGAAGGAGGTGGAGTCGTTTCCTTCGGACTTGGGGGACATGTTTCCGTACGGAACGAACCAAAAAGCTCGGGAGCGATTTGGTCGAATTTTTCGAAACTTGTCTGGAACTCCAGCGAAAAGCTAACATCCACTTTTGGCGTTGAACCCATGAGACTGTTGAACTGCATAGCAATCATTTTCTTCAAACTCAACAATTCCGGTCCGTTTGCCTGATCCAATACCTTCTTAGTGAACTTGGCAGTATTCTCGATCTTTTCGGTAGATTTTTCCACGTTGTTTAACAATTCCATAATCTTCAGCTCGCGTTCAGAATGAAGCTTTTCTAGATTCTTCAGTGCGTTGTCACGACACTTCTCCAGCACGGCCTTGAAGCTTTGAAATGATTCATTGATCAAATCCCGAGCAGTCTCAAACTGATTCTGCAGGTCATGTAATGAAGAATCAAGATCGCTAGTTGCTTGATTGCAGTACTCAATCTTCGTCTTGGCTTCCTTCATCAGGCTCTCTAGTTCCGATCGCATCGGTTTCTCGGCTTCACTGATGATCTGATAGTTGTGTTCTTTTCCCTTGTGTTCTCCAATCAAGCACTCATTGCAAACCGGAATTTGACAATTGAAGCAGAAGTACTTCAAGTTCTCCGGGGGATGTACGCTGCAGTATAGTGGCTTGTGGATAGCGACCTTCTCGGATGACTTGCGCAGATCTTCTAGCTGCACTACCTTATGGTCCTCGAAACAACGCATGTATCGGTGGGCGTTGTCACAACTAGCGCATAGAAAATTAGCACAATCGTTGCAGCGAGAAATGGCCATTTCCTTGCTCTTACATGAAGTGCAAGCCAACATAGATGGTTCAATTGTGGACAGATCCAGGACGTTAGTGAGAATGTAATCTTGATGTAGCGCCGTAACGCCCTTATTTCCCACCTTTGTTGTTTGATTGCACGTAGGACACTCGATCAATCCTTCCAGTTTCTTCGCTTCGTCGTCACTCATGAGCTTGTCCAGGCAAACTTCGCAAAAGACGTGCAAACAAGAGAGCACGCGCGGTGAAACGTACTTGTTTCTGTAATGAAAAACAAAATTCAGTGGAAGATGTTCAAATATAGGTATTTGATGATAATACTTACTGGCAAAGCGTGCAATCCTGTTCCATGCACTCGGACAGCGAGCATGGCTCCAATGGGTACCCATTTATGGATTCCGGTACCCCGACACTTCCAGGTCCATGACCACCACTAGACTCCGATTCCAATCCATCGTAAGGCGCTCCATCGCCCAACTTGAACGTTTCAGCGAACATTGCTCCAGAAGTTGAAGATGCAATCGGCTTGACCAGAGGGATAGTTTCCGGTGTTGGTGACATTGAAATCAACGGAGCCACACCATTGGTAAGGGTAGGGGGAGCAGCGGCAATAGAAGTTGCCACTGCAATAGCAGGTGCACAAATTGCAGCTGATGGAGCTGAAGCAGATGTATCAACTGCCGGAATAATGACAGTCGTTTGGGAAGGTGGTGATGTGCAAGGAACAATAGCCGCCGTAATGGACTTCACGACGGTTACCGAAGTAACAGTGCTGTTAGTGCTATTTCCAGCCCCACCAGCAACGTTGCCGCCGGTGATAGCATTCGGAAATGAGAATACCCCAACCGATGCCATGGACATCCGAGCTTTCAACTAGAAGGGAAAAAATGAACGATGATCGACGTCGACGACTAGAGTTGCTAGACTGCACAAAAAATACTGATGACAACGTTGGACGACAGCTTTTGACACACTACTCCGGAAGGTTCTAGAGACCAGCTCTGCAGTACTCCTTCGGACTGTTCGCGATTGTGAGCGTAGGGCGCAATGGATAGGAATTCGGTTACTGTCTTTACCTCTCCTCGGTTCTTTGGTGATAATGGTATTTTCCTCCTTCTTCGTGGGATGAGTTCTTCACAATTAGCTTCTGCACGCACTTATTTCCGTTTTTTCTTCCGAAATCAGCTAGGCTGCTGGCGCACGAGGTTTGTGATTTTGCTTGTTGTTGTTTGTTGGTTGCTGCTGCTATTAGGCCACTGTTTTTTGTTCTTATTTTAAACAATCCTGCCTAATGTCTGTTGGTAGATGAACGAAAGAAACGAAAAACAAAAATCAGAAATCTGGTAATTTTTTACAACTTAGTTGTAGAGGAAAAGCAAATACGTTTAGAGAAACGCATGGTCGGGAAGAAAATGTGCTTTCGGAGTTTTCGGCTGGCGGTGTTTGCGAACGAGGCCTGCTGCGATTTGTTTATTTCGTTGCCAAGGGGACGGTCCCAATTTTGCGCAAGGTGTCTCCTCTACTTACCTTGGTGGCCATTTTGTAATATATGTAGGTTGCAGGTACACTGAATCGAAATTTCAAACATGATACTTATGAATCTTTCTCCCCACTCGTCGTGAATATTTTACTTATTCAAAGTTTTGATTGCAAATAAAATAAAGCGTTTCAAGGTTCAAAAGGGCGTTTTTATAAACATAGATCATTTCGCCGCAACTCTCAACATTCAATTTGAGTTGTATTTATTGAAAACTTTCCATTGATTGATGAACGCCCCATGTAAAAAACCCCAATATTTTGTAGGCGATATATTAGCATTTTACCATAGACTAACTCTAAGACCAGTACTGCCGGTGGACGCATTACTGTCCCATCTTACAAATGATCAATCAAAAATGCATAGTCGATTTGTCCCACTTGAAAATTGGACGCATATTTGTCCCACTAGAACAAAAATTGCTCCTAGTGGGACAATTATGCGTCCATATTTCAGATGAAAAAAATTCACTCACGACTTTTCTAGAATTAACAACGCCTGTTTGCATTATATTTTGAAAGTACAAATCAAAGTGTTGTAATTGCCATAAAAAATCAAAAATTTCCAAATGTCATATGGAACAGTTATGCTTCAAATCAAAATAAAGGCGCAAATATGTATAGCAAGGTGCTGGCTTCTTTCGGAAAAATATTCCGTAAGTGAAGGTGACCTTTCGTTCCATGCAGATCAATTGTCAAAATTCCGCTTGGTAATATCGAACAAAAATCCGTAACCTCCTTACTTTTTAGGTCGATACTGGCCTTAACCAGTTCGTTTATTAGTGAGGCTCAGGCGCGTTAGCTTAACGGAGTCATAAGCAATCCAGCGGCATCATGACAGATTCCTCCATTTTATCTTCCGGCACCTCTTGCGTCTTCAATTTACTGCTTTGTTCCTTTTCTTGCCGACGCACTTTCGACTGACTCTGAACATTCCGCTTGGGACAAGTAGCCATCAGGTGTCCCACTTCTTTGCAGATGAAGCATTTATCCTTGTTGTTTTCGTAATACATGTTTCCCTTCCGGTTGGCAAAATGTAGGGATGAAGGGATTTCCTGTTTCACGTCCATGTCCATGAATGCCCAGCTCCGCCGGAAACTTCTCCCACACGATGCGTTTCACGTGTCCACATTTTGTGGGAGATCATAAATTCGCACATAGCCGAAGTGGTCCTGGGCATGCGACATGTGTACTTTAACCTTTTTTCCATTCCCATAATGGAATACCAACTCGTCAGAGTTGGCGGTCAGCGCGTGCAACATCGATCGCTCGAACTTGAACTTGACGAGAAGGGACTTTTCATCTGCTATCCTTTATGCAGCTTCAATTTCATCAAGCTCCGCATCCAAGCCTTTGACGAAATTTTCCACTTCGCCTTAGGTTGGTTTATCTGCTCATTTGCCGAAGGTAAATCGCACAGTATTTTTCAACTCGCACATTGCTGGTATAAAAAAAAGCGACCGTGTTGATAAAAACCTTAGGCCGGAATACGGTTTTGTACAGCAGAACCTTGCTAGCTGGATCTAACCGAGATCGTCGTTTCACGAGCGGGTAAAGTGAGTTTGTAAGCTTGTCACACTTCCAGATACAGCTGCTGACGTGATTGCCGAAGTTGAGTTTCCTATCAAGGGTCACTCCAAGATATGTTACATTCTACAGTCATGGAATATCCAGCCCCCGCTGGATACTTGACGCTGCGGCAAGTTTCTAGGTCTTCGTCCACGCGTTAAGAAAATTGCCTGGAACTTGGAGGGGTTTGCTTTCACGTTCCACTTGCCCAGGTACTCCTTGATCGAGTCTGAAGCCTGCCGCAGTTTCTCAACTACTATGTTGGGATCCCGGTGGGAGAGTAAGAATCCCGTGTCATCTGCGAAATCATACTAGTGGACGCTGTCGCGAAGATGTTGTGCAGAGTAGGGCTCAACACAGAACCTTGAGGAACTCCGAAAGGAAAGTTCATTCGGTCAGACGTGCACCCGTTCACCGACACTTGAAACGTTCGATTCGTCAAGAAGCTGCGTACTATTTTCAGGGTACTGGTTGTGAAGTTGCCCTGTTACATTCTGTGCAGAATTGCATCGTGCCACACCGAATCATAAGCCTTCTTGACATCAAGATGTATTAGTCCACACGAATTTCCTTGTCGAAAGTTCTGCCTTACCTCCATCACTAGGCGAACAATCTGATGCGTAGTAGAATGGCCTTTTTGAAACCCGAACTGTTCGAAGGAATGGTTGCATCTTTATTTACCTTTGGGATGGCAACGGCTATTGCGTGTTTCCAATTAGATGGAAAGCAGCATAGTTTGATGAAAACAATTTGGCAAGAAATGTTTTACCTTTATCGTTTACGTGGTAACAAATAGTCCTGAATGATGTCGGTAGGTAGGCAGGCGGTACTAACTGGTCGATTTAATCGATGGATGTCTTCACAATCTCAGCGGTAGCTGTAGCGGTCGCAGCGGAACAATTCGTACCCTTCTTCAAAAACATGATTGGAAAGGGTTCGAGACTTGAGCCATGTCTCATTTAGGACTATGACGTCGTAGCACTGATCCGAGGCTGCTAAGCGATAGCCGTCAATAAGGCTGTTTATTCCACCAACGTTTTGACAATAGACAGCGATGTCCGGTCTCAGTCGTCCGGGAATAGTTGATCTGGAAGTTGGGACACTATCAGGTACTAAAGCGTTTGGAGGCGGATCATACTTGCCGATGTTTGGAGCTCGGAAGACCCGTACTGGCGGCATATATGCGTCCCGGTGAAAAGCTGGAGAAAGGCCAAGATCGTTGAAAAACGGGTGCTCGAAAAATTCTACTAGTCACGACTTGAATGTCCTGCTAGACTCACAGTGACCGACGTTGACGAAACACCACGGCTAGCGATCAGCAGCTGTCACCGTATGGTATGGTTGGTAGCAATCTCAGTGTGCACGGGCTGCCAGTTTACTACCAGAATGTCAGCGGTATGAAATCTAGACTAGTCCAATACTTTATGGCTAGCTCGGATTGTTCGTACGCAATAATCGTCCTTACTGAGACATGGCTCAATGAAAACACTCCCTCCATAGCTGCTTTTGGTTCGTCCTACAAGGTATTTCGGTGCGACCGAAGTGCACTATATAGTCGAAAGGTTTTTGGTCGGGACGTTTTGATCGCTGTACGGTACGGGCTAGAATCGCACATCGTTGAAGATGAATCTTGGAAGGCGGCGGAGCAAGTTTGGATCTCGTTGTACGGCAAGAATCATTACTTGACTCATTGACAGAGTTAGCGACGATGATTTCATAAATGTGCACCTTCAGTCAGTTGAACAAATTTCTGGAAATGCCTCCTTTAGATACAAAATTGTGATAATCGGGGATTTCAACCTCCCTGGTGTAAAATGGCGTCGTGGACCCGACAGCTTCCTTTATCCCGACCCTTCTCAATCGCGCATCCATGCGAGGTCAGTTTCGATGCTTGATCATTATTCCGTTGCATCCTTACGTCAGATTAACGACATTATTAATGAAAATGGACGATCCTAGGACCTTTGCTTCGCGAATGCCTACACTTCAATAAGCAAGCATCATGTAGTATCTAGTAAAACAGATGCCTCATCCACCACTTCTTCTCAATCTCGTGACTAGTGAACTGATCGAACCAGCTAATGGACCGTTATCCACCTACCATGACTTCTGAAATGCAGATTACGACAGCATTCTCGATGTGCTTAGCAGTATTAACTGGAATGAAAGCCTCGACATGAACGACGTCGATAATGCCACTACCACATTCTCCAACATCTTGAGCTACTTGAGCGACAGACATGTTCCAAAGAAAGTCTCTCCAGCCTCGAAAACCATGGCAGACAGATGTCCTGCGCAGGCTGAAATCAAAAAAAGAGGGCGGCTGTACGTAGGTTTTTGAAACACCAGTCGATAGCATTACGGAACCATTACGTGACACTCAACCCTCGACGCTGCTTCTCGGCCCACCAACGCAAGTTGCAAAGCAAACTGAAGCATAATCCTAAGGTGTTCTGGCGACATATCAATGAGCAACGCATGGAGAAGACGTCAAGCGGCACTGGACCAGACGGTATTCACTCCGTATTTCTAAAACATTGCGTTGCTTCGCCGACTGCCATTATGCCACATCTATCGATCATCATTGTCGACCGGTAAGTTTCCAACACTATGGAAGGAAGTGTACATGTTTCCCGTGCACAAAAAGGGAGTTAGGATAAATGCTGATAACTATCGCGGACTTTCGAGCTTGTGCGCAGCCTCTAAGCTGTTTGAACTGACCGTTTTGGAATCCGTATTTTTCTACGTGAATCAATATATAAAGCGACGATCAACATGGATTCATGCCAAAGCGCTCAACGATCACAAACCTTCTATCAATCACCTCCTTCATCTGGTTTTCATCTGGTTCACAAACGGACGTTGTCTACATGAACCTATTTGCTGCCTTCGACAGAATCAACCATGACATCGCTATGGCAAAACTGGAAAGACTTGGCTTTGGCGCCTCCTTGCTTCACTGGTTGAAATTGTATCTTTGCGGCAGAACACTCAAAGTTAAAATTGGCGATGAGCTATCCTCTTCGTTCCCCGCCCTGTCCGGCATTCCCCAAGGTACTCATCTTGGGCCGCTGATTTTTGTCTTGTATTTCAACGGTCAACCTGTTGCTGAAATCTCATCGGCTAAGCTTTGCTGACGACCTTAAAATCTACACTCGCGTCGATTCGCTTTACAGTCGCAAGAAGATTTAGAGATAGTACAGAGGCGGTGCGAGGCGGTGAACTGTATGCTCTTGAATCCGGGAAAGTGCACCGTTGTCACCTTTTCTAGGAAGAAGTCTCCTATTATATTCGGTTATTCCTTGGTCGGAACTCCTCTGAAAAGAGGCAACGAAGTAAAGGACCTTGGTGTGATACTCGACGATAAACTCACGTACAAATCTCACATGTCCTACATCATAACGAAAGCTTTAGGAAATCTCTGCTCCATTTTTCGTGTCTCTAAAGAACTTCGAGACGTGTACTGCCTTAAGTCGCGGTACTGTTCGGTTGTGAGGTCCACCTTGGAATTTTCTTCCCCGGTCTGGAACCCTCATTTAAAAAATTTCCAATTCAACGACGTTTTATATGATACGCCCTTCGTAGACTGCCTTGGAGGGACCCTTTCAACCTTCCGAGTTACGAGAGTCGCTGCTTTATGATTCATTAGGACATTCTTCAAATTCGGCGTGAAGCCGCGAAGGCACCTATCATCGGGGATTTGCTGTCTGATCGAATAGACTGCCTTTCGCTGCTCGCCGATATTCCATTCCAGGCTCGCAGCCGTATCCTCCGAGACACCTCTCTCCTTATAGTTCTACACAGGGGAACCGTGTACGGAACGAATTCTGGAGTGATTGCTTAGCAACGTGCCTTTAATTGTGTTTTGTCTGTTTTCGATTTTAATATGTCGCGAAACTACACAAGAAGGCAGTTTCTGTTAGCGTTAGAATGGGTTTTTTTTTATCATTTGGACACCAATTATCTGTTGATAAATTAATCAAATAAATAAATTGTGAAATGTAATTTATACGGCTGGGACATTCTCAAAAGTTTGCCGATTGGTTGCCTCTACAGTTAGCCCATCGGATTTGAGCTCCGGTAGTTTGATGGAACCCTTCAGCAATACACGAGATACAGGACACTTTCCTCTGTTCCTGACTTTTCTTGCGAAACAAATTTCACCTCCAACGGCTGAACACGGTTTGCCTGCAGCTCGTCCTTAAACTCGTCTAATCCGTACAGCGGGAGACCAGAAAGAATGACACGTACTGGTTGTGTGTTTGCTGGAGTAAACTTGAAATATTCCACGTTTTATTCTTGAAGTACTTTTATCGCAGCATTGTACTCTTTCTCTTTCCGTTATTTTAATTCATTTTTGGAGAAATCCAAATATAACCCAAAGAGAGGTTCATTAGTTATACATCCTGAAAGGATGCAACTATTTGTACATTTTAATTTTATTTTTTTCTTCTATTAACTTTTATGAACATCATTCACAATTCGACACACATTAAAAAAAAAGCCCTGCAGCCTTGAACTTGCCTTCGGAATGGATTGGGTTAGAAACTATTATGGGAATTACATAACTCCATGTTGCAAAAAAAAAAAACGTATCCAAAGGGAAAGGTATCGTTTCATTTCCAAAACGTGAATCACTTGCAGCACAAGAACACTTCATTTAGCAGCAAATAGTTTTCCAATACTAATCCTCTAACGAAACAACATCTTCGAAAACGCTCTTCCTTTCTACCCACTCACAATTTTCGGAAGTAAATCGCCAGAAAACAACACAACCAATTGCAATATCACCACGGCGGTGTGTATGCTAGACACTTTAAAAAAGCTTTTAACTATGAAAAGGCGTGACACTGCTAGACGCACAGAGAATCAATTTTTGCAGCGCGGAAATATCGATGTCCACTTCTGCACTTCTGCCACCACCGTGTGTAGGAGGCGTTCGGGGTATTATTACGACATAGCATTATTGTAGAACGAGACCCCAAACAGTGCCAGGCCACGAATGGTATGGCACTTTGCTACTATGAAAATTGATGATGGCTAACAAGATAGGTAGGAATAAAAGTAAAAAAAAACACAGAACCAAGGGGGAAAAATACACACCATCTCTGTCAGTCGGTTGTGCAATGCAGACATTTGTCCTTGAAAACGGCACACGACACACGATGCGATGCGACGGCAAGTGAAGAAAGCAAGGGTATAAGAACTAAAATACTGATTCGTCAGTAGCTAAACCTCGTTCACTAGACCTTGTTTTGCGTAATCACATTCTAGCGGAACGAGATGGAAATTAGTGACCGCTTTTTTTCTTCTTCCACCAATGCGGTGTTTTATTGAGCCTAAGTGCTGCAGTGATTTACCGCAATGCACGTTGTCGTCTACACTTAGTAGTCCACTACAATGGAACCTTGTTACTTCCTTACTGCTACTGCTGCTGCTAATAGCCCTTCACATGGTTTGCTCTCATAAATGCAGGCGACAACTACGGCGATGCTCATGTCTAGTACTTGGCAGCACTACACTACAACATGGTATTAGGCCTACGTGATGCTGTTATGGTCCACACAGCAGTTCCGTTTCTGACGCTGATGTCCATCACATCGTACACCAATACACACACCAGAGCGCCAGAAAAAATACCCCCTTTTTCGCTAAAATAAATGTCGCGCATAGAACACACGCGCGCGAGAACGCCTGAACCGCTGTCCATAGCTACATAGTCACATGCAGCAGTCAGCATCCATCGGGCAGCAGCAGCAGACGAGCACAGGAAATTCGCATACCACTCGTCGTCGTTCGGACGTGATGTGTTGGTGTGATGTCATTCCTCTTGGCTTGAGGCTATTCTGGCAAAACACACACCTACCCTACTGAGGCGGGCCTCCCACCTTTCCTACGCATTATTCGGATGTCATTCTCGTTCCGCGACTGCGGTTCGAATATAAGTTATTCGCTAGTGCATCAACCATGATGGATGCACTGTGACGGCGATAAGGCGATAGTGCATCCCTTTTGGATAGTGCATCCCTTTTGGAATGAGGATTTTCGTTGGCCGTATTAACCAGGCTGATTTTCGTTTTGCATGGAACTTTTTCTGAATCTCCGAAAATGTCTAGCTAATTTATGAACAGTCCCGTGTGGATTGCAAAACTTTAAAGCTACTGGGAGATTCCAGCCCCGTTCTTCGGACATCCACTTCGTCTAGGATCTTAAAGCTGGTATCGACTGAGTGGCTAAAAATAGGAACATTAGAGATAAAAGATACCAGGAGGAAACAAAATAAGAATTCAATGACGAGTAAAGTCAAGAAATACAGTTAGGATTTTGTGAACATGTTGAAGTTGATCGGAAATTTAGGCAGTTTCCCTATTTTGAAAACAAACACCCAAAAAAAAAAAAAATTCACATAATCAGTGAAAAATATCCACTAGAAATTCACTTAACTTTCATGTGATTCAGGAAGTGAAAAATGCTTTGCAAAATCTGATTAGTCAAGTAGAATTTATTTTTCTATGTGATATTCATGTAAAAGTCACTTATTTTAGTATTGGAAAATATGTGCATGTATTTCCAGTAGTAGCTAAGTGAACTATTTTTTCAGTGTACCATTTGAGAACGGTAAATCAAGCATAAACATAAACATAAACATAAAGGTGTCACGTTTAAATCAGTATATTTTATAATGATCGAGCAGTTCAGTCAATAAGCAAAGTATGAAAAACATGTTTGTTTTCCCAATGTTGTAAACCACCATCACACTTTGTGAGGGGCCACATAAGCATCCTTACAGTTGGTTTAAATCGGTACTAATATTAAAATATATTTTTGTGTATCTCCTTAAGGTAAATCGCTGCTCCATGTATTTCTTTCCTACCTTTTATCTCTCTCTCTCTCTCGCAATTTCAAATTGATAAATCTCGATTGTTAGTGAATGAACTTCGAATCGAACTCTATCAGATTACTCATAGCAAGTAAGTATACAAACTGTGTGATTAAATATTCAATATCTAGTTCAGAATCTACGTTATATCAATTCCAAATTTTGAAGAAATGGCTGTCGTCGAGGACGCTTCAGCGTATGCCGTTAAAACCAACTAATTCTAGAGTAATTCATGATTAAGGCCTTAAAGCCACTTGTAACTATGATTTTGGACGCCGATTTCTCTTGAATCTCAAATCACTTTCGCAATTTTAAAGCAGTATCTGGTGAAATAATATTTGTTCTACCAGATGAAATGATTGTAGGGGGAAACGGCTTAATCAGGGGTGACTGTTTTAATTAGTTGTTAGGAAATATGTCTAAAACTGCTACATTTTCCTAAATATTTCACATATAATGATATGAACATAAACTTTATCTGTCGGGCTACTGATTCGATATATAAAACACGATTGATCTCCAATTACTGGCATTTAAAAAATTTAAAATACATAATCCAGAAAACCATCAGTTTCCTACCTGCTGTAGGAGTTTGCTCAAATTTTGTCTTAGCGTATTTTGCATTTGTTTGCTTGTATCGGAGGACTTCATCAGCTCATTCTCACATCTAGGTTTGTTGTCAAAATGTTGAACATTGAGTTAAAATTTATTTCACATTTATATGATCTAAAATCACAATTAATTTCATGTTTCTTCTAGTCATTTGAGGTTGATCTATGCTTATGATTGTATAAAATATGTTTCGGAGCTACAGTACTAACAGTACTCAACGATTCATAATTCTTCGCTGGTGAGCGGCAGCTATGGCTTCACTGTTACTTTTGAGAGAGCCTATGTTTCCTCTCTTCTTTGTTAACCATGGCTATAGCGCACCGGTATTGTAACGTGAGGCCTGCTGTCTCTTACATTTGTTTGTTTTTATACGTTTGTCACGTTTGTTCGCGTTTGTCGTCACAGTCGCTCTTGTCCAACATTTCCGTGAGAGACTCACTTGCCAAGGTGGGCACTATGCAAGGCGATACAGTAACCGTTCGCTAACTGGGCACTTAGCACAGCCCAGTTAGCGGATGCTGCTCGGTAACTGGGCTGACATTTCAAATGTAAATAACTTTCGAGGGGGCTTTCGATCAGATTTCGGTTGGGATATTTCATTGCACACTACATAAATTCAATAATATTTCTATGCTTTATATGATATTGCGATGTAGCTCCCCGTTTTGCAAAATATTTGACTCAGTTTTTATGGCATTACGACTAAATTACGTGCAATTTAACAATTTTTCACTCCTCCAAAAACCTTATATGCCTTTTACATGCCCCATGCTGATTTTGGCTATAGCCCAGTTAAACAGCACCCAGTTAGCGAACAGTTGCTGTATTTGAAAGCCAGCGTCAAGATTCCTACTTTCCCATTCCTACCCGAATCATTGTAAACCCTAATCTCGACCAAGCCGCGAGTTTTTCGGCTTTCCAATACTAACATAGTTACTAAGTTATCGTTGTAAAAATAAAAAAGAATTCGGCCTCACAAATAAACAATTACCGAAGCTAAAAAAAAAATATGAAAGATTTTTAATGACTTTTTCAAGTATAAGCAAGTTTTCGAACTTTTCCTCTAACGTTCTTCATAAGGTTATACGCAGATTGATTGGCAGCAATTTTAGACGCTTTTGTCCGATGTTTACGAACTGTAATTGTTGTGTTTGTATTCTCCGTACGTCGAGTAACGATTATGATGTAGAATGATGTAGATTGCCTGTCAAGGTGGCGGATTCGTTCGTGTCTTGACCTACCCCGCATTGGGGATGTTAGGTCGTCCTTGGCTCGAATACCGCTATATCCAAGCTCTTCGCTCAATTTTCAATATTTCTATTCAATTTTCAACCTGCCATACACTGACGGAACTATCAACACTTTCTCTTCACATTTCTGTCCACTCTTGGGGCCTCATGGTGTTGAGCGAACATCAACTTCTACATCATGTTTACAAAGATACCTCCTGACCAGCGCCCAACATCTTTCGATGGGGCGAATTTCACGGGCGATTTGGGGGATTCACGTGATTAGGTACAACTATCACTTTTTCCAATTTGTGCAGTCCATGGTCAACTAAGCGTAAGGACACGAAACAGGTTCGGGTTAGAATATTACAGGATTATCATGTTGACGAATCACCGTCAAAGGTTTTTTTTTTCCAAACATCGATTGACATAAATATCTGCGTTCTTTGCTCTATTTACATTGTATGGCTTCGTAAATTTACCGCAAGAGCAAATTGCCTGCCCGACCATCGCTTTTTTTTGGCAAATTTGTCAGTGAAAACTAAGGTGCCCCCCTTGTTAATATCATCTTCTTCATGAATCGTGTAATATTGCGATCCCGGTATTGCTCTATAGCCCATCTTCGAATACGTTTCGTTGTCTAACATGATGCAGTACTCATTTCTGGAGAAAACTGTGTCATACAGTTTCCGCGCCTGTGGTTTCACGCTGGCTGCTTGTGTAGGATTTCTTGGTTGCTTTTGCTTCTTGTACGTCTTTTGCTTCAATCTCTCTTTAACTAGTTGAAAGTTGGAATTCGAGGTATTTAGTTCGTTGATCAAATCACGAACTGAGGCCCATTTGATTTAGAGAAAGTGTTTCCGATTTCGTTGTCCAATGTGTAGTTCGACGCTTCTTTTTTCGTCCTCTCTGCGGCAGGTCCACATTGCAACGAAAAGTTTTCCCATTTCTCGAAATGCGCGTGAAACTTTGCTGTGAATTGTGCTCGGTTGGACGTTTGGGTTTAAACAATAAGATGGAGCCGACAGACTACCCGAGTAAAAATGTATATTCAAATGGCAGCGTTAGAAAAGCGTGTCCTTATTTTCTGGGACAGTCTATAGTAATTGCATAGGGCTAACGTGCAAGATTTCCATCCTAGGCGGCTGCTCGCTTTTGCCTTGGCATGGACCCAGGTCAAATTTATTTAGTCAGCACCAACAGGCTTACTAAAGTACCAATGGTGATATTAAAAATATGACGTATACAATAAACTGAAATATCAAACCACAACACACTTATTCTTAATGGTCTACGGCCCAGAAAAAATATGCCGTGAAGAGTCTGCGCACAGTTTGCCGAGGGACATGGTAATCGAACATTGTCGAGACTATATTAAACACTCGCAGCAGACCTCCGATCGCACCGTTCATATTATAATTGTTTCGGCGAATTGGCATACTAAACATAACGCTATTGCGCAATGTCCGTGGTTGTACGTTTCATCTGCCCAAGGATATTACAAAGAGGTCCCTGGATGTGTCACGACGAAACCGAAGCTGTGCAAGATCGATCGATCAGATTCCTATCGACTTCCTTTATTTCCTCGTTGAAACTCCGACACCACGAGCCTCTGGGTCTGCCTCTGCTGCGAGGTCCTGCTGGGTTTCAATCCAGCGCATGCTTGCCAGTTTCGTTTCCGCCTCTTCGTAGTGTGTGGCCGATACACCTCCACTTTCGGTCTTGAATTTCTGGTGACACCGAAGATGAAGCTCAGCATACGAGATACGTTATGAGGCCACGCGTGACCCGACCAGGAGCGTAAAACATAAAAATTACAATATTATAACAAACCTTGTTACGACTAACTGATTATGATATCAATTTGTTCATTGATGTTTGCCAATAAATATGTATGGATTATTTCCCGTGCAGCACCTGGATGGGGTTGACGGTTTTATCCGAGACTCCTTTGCGTCTCAGGTCGCCTCAAAAAATTTCGAGATTGAGTCCCTTCTTTTATAGGCAATGAATACCAAAAAAAGCGACTCTTGGAAATCGTTGATCTGTTCCCGAATTTTTAGGAAAGTGACAATATGGTCACAATTATTTTCCGGCAGGGAATCAATTGATGCAACATTGGTGCGGATAGCATGAGGTCAGCTTTGAGTATCTCTGCTGATATGAAATCGACCCCGGGAGCCTGGTTGGATTTCATGGTTCGGATAGCTGCTTTTATGCGCCACACCCTTGGCGGATCATTTCGAGGTGTAGATGGTTGTTGGATATCGTAACTTGAAGAACTGGTTCGAAGCACTCAAGCCAACGTTTCAGCTGGAGTGGGGTCGGTTAGTAACTGCTCAGCCGCGTCGCTTGTCCCGCCAGCAGCAGCGTTTGACTTCCTTTTTTAGACGCAAATAATGTTAACGGTAGCCTGCACTGGTTCTCAGCCGCTTTTTCGCGACCTTTGCTTTTGTACACTCCTCAATCTTCCCTCAGGTTCCATCAGTGATCCATTCTTTTCGCTGTGTGCGCTGCTCACACAGCTTAAATTGTTGGTCTCGATAAAGGCATTCTTGATTGCCGTCCACTGTTCTTCTACACTACCACCTTCCGGAACATTCGCTGCTCGAGCCTCAAGATCTTCAACGAACGATCTTTTAGCAGCTGGATCTTCTAGTCGGCGTGAGTTAAACCACCGTTCGAGCCTCTTGTTCCATCGTTGGATCCGTGCAATGCATAGGCTCGCCGATAAGAAGGTTGAAATTCATCTTGGCGACAGAATCGTCAGCAAACTAGTGAACAAATGTGATCTCCTTCTGAGCACTGAATGTATTCAATGACACCATGCCATCATTGGAGCAAGTCAGCGAAGCACTCAGAGATACTTCCAGAGACGCGTCCGACTTCAATATTTCTGCGATTACATTGGACCTCGTTGCATCCGCTATCCAGAAGCTGAAACTTTAAAACGTGGCTTGCCCTGACGGAATTCTTTCATGTGTACTAAAGAGTTGCTCTGCAGTGTTTACGATTCCTCTTTTGAAACTTTTCAAGATCTCGTTACCCCAGGGAAAATACCCAACACGTTGGAAATCTTGGTTCATGTTCGAGATTTTCAAGAAATGAGATAAACAAAATGCAGAAAATTATCGAGGAATCACATCGCTCTGTGCCTGCTCAAAAGTCTTCGAGATCATTGCTAGTTGCAGACACTACATCTCTCCTGAACATAGATTTTACTCCAGAAGATCGATCTCAACCAATCTTGCAACTTTCGTTTCCTCGTGTCTGTGGAATATGGAAGCTGGATCTCAGGTCGTCGTTGTTTACCCGGATCTCAAGGCTGTTTTTGATTGGGTCGACCAAGCGATACTTATGGCAAAGTTAGACAGACTTGGCGTGAATGGGAAACTAGGAGAATTTAAAATTAACACTTCATTTGATCACTTTTAAAAAAATAAAAAATAAAACATTGAAACACTTTTTCAAATTTTCGCTAGTAAACGCGAGCAAATTCCTTTGAATTCTACTACTAGCTTATCTTTTGACAGATAGGCCTATTTCGTCTGCTATTTACAGACTTCTTCAGTGTCGAGTGCTCGACCTAAGTCGACCCAAGTTTTTATACTCATTTCAAATGACTTGGGTTATAGGGCTGTTCCAATGCAATACGCATTCAATTTTGGGATGATGATTTTTCATACAGCATGCATTCAAATTACAACAAGCGATCAACTCTAGGGTTTTTTTTGGTTAGGGCGAATCTAACATTGAGACTCTCTTTGATTACTTTCTCTTTCATTCATATTCCAATCACCTTTACGTTTTTCATTCTACTATTTGTAGAGTATGCTAGCCATCTATTTACATTCTGTCATCATGCAGCATGATCACATTGATAATCGATCATAAGTTACGAAAACGCGAAGCTAGTCATTCTTGACCTCCAACAGAAGAGCTTAGTGTCACACGGTCAACATTGATAGTAATGCACCACTAAAAGTAGTTACTTGTGTTTACGTCTCTTTAAACTGTACATCTGACGTAGACTTTTCACGTTCGAACGAGACGGACACCAGTAAAAGGTTATCTATTAAGTGTTCAGCCAATTATGATGAGCTATGTAAGAGATATGTGAGGCATATAGAAATATCTCAACCTACCACAATGTCCCGAAGCAAAAAAAAAAAACAGACCATACACAGCCAGGGTAGTGCTATGAGACAGTCCCCCATTTGTTACGCAAATTAAAAAAAAACTACCTATAATTCTAAATATTTGAGCTTCAAAATCTTTGCGCAGCTATACGCTATCACTTTTCTAGAAAAGTATCTCCCTAAAAAATACGATTCGTTTCATGTCGATACTCGATTCCATTGGTGTAAATGCACTTACATTTTAATTTGAACGATTATTCTTCCGAATATTTTCTACGTACTTTGCAATATACGATTACTTCATAGCGTCTTATTTTGACGAAAATTATCTAACAGACATTTCATGCGAATGAATAAAAGGGTGGAGCGCTGCAGTGCTTTGAAACGAATGCGCAATTTTCATAACATCCAGTTCGAGTTCCATTCCACTATCCACCTTCTGAATTTCAGACTCACAGGCGGCAACCACATTAGCGCATATTCTGAGGCTGCCAATGGAAGCATGAGAAAATCCTCGAATCTCCGCATCAAAACAAAGCTGCAAATTACTAGCTTCCTCAATCGCCCTCGCTCCCGACTGTCACGGGAGATGACCGTCAAAATCCCCTGAACTTGATCAACTTACTTACGAAGAATCCACTCCCACAACGCTCTTCACTCGTTCTTTTGCACACATAGAATCCCAACCAACAACGGGAGGAAGAGGAAGGGTAGTCGGCGATGTGCGAATGTCGCAGGCAAGCAAGCAGCACTAGTGGAAGAGCAAGCTAGATTTTTTCGCGACTCTCGGTTCCACCCTGCTAGCGAAGCATTTTCGTGACGACTATGATGGGGTGGAGTTGGGGGAGGAGGCGAAAAACGCATTGGATCGATTGGCACACGAGCGCACTGCTACTGCTACTTGCTTGCTATTACCGAAAACTTGTACCACCAAGAATCAGCCAGGCTTAACTTTGAAGTGATTTTTCTCGTTCGCAAACACTTTCCAGCACAAAACTCGATCGCCTTCCGGTTTCACAGAACAGGCACAAACTTTGGGCACATTTTTCGTTCACCGCGTCAGTACTTTTCTACGCAAAAACGTCACGGAAAATTTGAGTGAAAATTTTACCTTCATCCTGAAGTAAGTGAAAAATCCCGACAGTGAAAAGTGAAGCTGCTGATCGATAATGGCGGTAAGATGTTGCGAAAATGTGAGTTCTGACGGCAAAACGATAAAAGTGGGCAGTCGCCGCTTCGTTAAATCGGTTGCGGTCACTAGACTAGGTAGGAATTTGGTCATCACTGAATGTACACGCTTCGTTCTGGATACTCGCACTGGCTGGATCGATCGTAATGCCTGGAACAGACATACAACGTACAGCGTGGTACTCCTTTAGTCTAGTACGTGTTTTTCGGTACTGGATTAAAGCATTTGACAGTTCGTACAACGCTGTATGTTGTATGTCTGTACCAGGTATAATGCAATTTCGTCCAGGGTTTTTAGTCGTCAAACTTCCCTAATATAATCCGCTCACATTAGAGCATGAGCAGGAATCAATTGGAATATTTTGTGCACTGTATTTGGTATCCAAGTTTAGAGCACAAAAAATCGCAAGGGTAAAAAAGCGTAAAAAAGCTTCCTGAACTGTCATGCCATCGTGCAATGATCCCGCATAATCACAAACCATTCCTAGACCATTTACCTTATTGTTGACGACCGTTTCCGTTATTATTACCCATATAGATGACAACTATAAACTTACTATCTCCTATTTAGTTTTAACAATATGTCAGATGGTAAAAGGCCAAATAACAATATGCTGAATAGGCGGTTAAGTTAGGTTACCATATAAAAATGGCAATTTTCACGAACAAAATTTTTGCTGTACTCTATGCCAAAAAGTTGGTATATAATCCAGACCACGTGCAGATAATATAAAACCTTTCAGTGACAATATGGCAAATGTTAACAATATGTGTTAATGTAGAGGTTGTATGGTGAAAATGATATTAAATTATTCGATAACAATAACATTAAATGTGATAATATATCTTACATTCGTAATAAAGTTTCGGCTATATAGCAAATTGTTTTTCGTTATGCGGGATCTATTCAATTAAAGTAGTAATTACTACGTATTGCCACTATTGAGTTAAAGGAGTTCCTTCCAGTACTATTATTTACCGATGTTCTGAAAAGGTATTCCAAAACTGATACAGTTGAATTCTGCGGTCCTACCGTCCATTGTCCATATTAACACCAATGGTTGTGATTGTTGTGAAGAAAGCGTTTCAAAAGCAACGGAAAATCTCCGTTCGTAAGTTAGCTCCAAACACGAATCCTTATGTTAAAACTTGGTGAAATTTATATAAAGGAACTGCACATCTAGGCAAAAACCAGTCAAAAGTTTGACCAGACTGTTGTGTATTTTGTTTTGAGAGACACGATGACAACAGACAAGTAAAAATGAACGGACTATTTTGTCTATGATAATTTATTATCACAAGACGGAGCGTGCCCACTCGCTGGGCACCGATACAACTAAAAACAACACTTTATAGAACCACACTCAACTACATAAAGTGATGTTAGGGCGCACGAAGTACGGATGAATATTTTTACAAAGGCGCATAGATGCGGCACGCTGACAGTGATGTTCCAGATAGTCCACTAGCCATTATAATAAAATTACGTTGTTTGCTTGGTAGCCGTTCTCGAAGGATGGAAACAGTACACGCTACTGGGGGCCGTGTTGCGATTCATACAGGAGGACGCAGTGTGCAGTATGAGATCGAACAAGGATCAGGCTGGTCGTTCTAAATCACGTGCACGATATAATAACAAAAATATCGGACCACTCATCGGAGAATCGGATAATAGCCAAGCATGGGCTGGGTGTCATTTGGTCTATCAGTCCGCATAAGGAGTCTTGGAAACTCACGTGAAATCCGCTGGATGGCATCCGATATTTGTTCAAGCGTTTCCGGTATGGACTCATCAAAGGACACAAAAAGAAGTACACTGAGCCAAGAAATATAGCAAAAACCATAATAATACCTTATGATTTTTTGCTATAAGATTTCCCTATAATATTTCCTCGATTATCTTATGATTTCTTTGCTGTTTGAACCAGAATGAATTGCAACAAGTAACCTTATGAAAAACGCAAGTTTTCCAAATACCATGGAGAAATTCTTAGGAAAACCTTATGAAAAGCATATGCGTTCACATGAGAAAATCATACACAGTTCAATATGATTTTCGTATAGGTTTTGCTCCCTCACGGGCTCGGAATAATAAGTTCTGATTTTTTTTTTAAATAGGAGGTATGATTTATTATAAATGCAATAACACGAATGTAATTGATATTGAAAACATATATGACCTAAAAAGGTCTTACTAGGTCCTAAAAATTATTTATACTTCTCAATATTCCGCACGATGAGTTGGTGGCGGTTGGTTTATTTAGAATTTAGAAACATTCGATTAAGTAAGATGGTTCGACAATTCGATTGTCCAATTTTTTCAGTGGCTGTCGGTAGACGTTTAAAGTGGTGGAACTTATTGGGCTCGTTTCCAGTTCTTGTAGTCTATACAAATCTATAGCTTTTCCAAAGTGACTTGATATCGATCCGATCCTGTGGAAGAGTGTCGGAAATTGAACAGAGTTGAGGAAAATCTCATTCAATCCGCACTGACTTACAATTCTTACCTTCTTGCAAGCTACAGTCTCGTTCTGCAGTCTCTTCAACCGTCTTGTATTCCATTTAATTCCAATTCTTTTGCTTTATCGTTACGCTAAACAAACGAAATCGGTTGGTTGTATTCCTTTCGGTGCTTGGTATCGTAGTTGCAATACTGTATCTTGGATGTTCCCGGATCTGTTCGACTGTTATCAGAACTTGGAATCGTAATCGACTTCTTTGAAGGGCTGCCTTTCGGTTGAGTTTAATTGGAGAGTCTCCTTGGTTGACCCACCACATGACTGTGCTAGTGGGAAATCAGAGCAGTCTTTTTTTTTTGTTTTTTACGCATTGCTCTGCTGCTTCTGCATTTTTATGAGCTTCACCAAAATCCTTGTGAAAATGTGTGTAGTCCAGTAGTCCCCTTGCAATTCCGTTGTGTGCTTCTGCTTTAAGTTTGAAAATTAGGGCTGCATCTTACCCACATTCGCCAGTTCCTTCTGTTTGGCTGCTTTGACTTTACAGCGAACTTTCACTGCCTGCTGTTTTGCTTGATCTAACCTGTATGTTAGATGGTCGATTTGACCAAATTATTATTAGATTCGTTATTAAAAACACTCTCGCCAAACCGGAACTTACCTGTTCCAGCCGTTTATTGCACGGTTTGTCGTTTTTGGCCTTTCGGACACTTTCAAGACTTGCAAAAAGATTTTTACTGCTGGAGAACAGTGGCTGTGTGCTATACACCGTAGTGTTGATGGACATTCTCCTTTGTCTTCATAAAAATGATATTATTTAGGTACAGTTTGTAAGTCCGCTAGTTGGAATAATAACTTACTTCTAGCTGGCGAATTCGAGAAGCTCTGAATTCATATGATTTGCTTAATGAGTTTTTCACATCAAAACCAGTGATGAAGAACGTAATGCATATCTTATGAAAATTTCTCACACCTAACTTCTATGAAAATTATAAGGTGCTTGAATGAATTTCATACTAGTTCATCAAAATTTCATAAGATACTTAAAGAAAATTAAAATTGATCGTTCTTCTATAATTCATAAGGTTAAACTTATGATTATAATAAGGTTACTTGGTTGAGTGTATCGATTATTCACGTTGGCTAATCAATTTTAGAATTTGGGCAAAGCCATATGATGCTCTTGCAGTCGTGTGAATGAGATCACTGAATCGCTCGCTGCCTTGTCCATTCAGGACGGCGGGTGCATACTAGCCGTTGAAACCATGTTCAGTGGTTTGGTGGTGATCTACATTGCATTTAACCTGCAACAGGTGCTACAATTTCCGAATGCCCATGCAATGCTTGTGACAGAATTGGGACTATGATGGACCGGTTATCAATGTCAACACTTAGGCGCCCATCTATATCTTGGTCGATAACCGAGTGAGTTCACTGTTTACAGATAGACATAAGATCCTTCTTGGGTTTACTGGGTCCAGTTATTGATAGAAAATCTCTTTTCAGATTTAATGGCATGAGTTTGAATATACGCGTTAGTGGCAGTTCTATCAACAATCAATATGTAACTAGCGATTTGAAATTGGTTCACTATTGTAGAACCCCTTGGTCCGAATTACACCTTGAAGCCAGCACCTTGTTATACATATTTGCGCCTTTGTTTTGATTTGCTGTGTTATTTTGACAGAGTATTTGAGAGTGTGTTCATGTGAGTTCATTATAAGGGGTGCATTATTGAGCTTGGGACCGAGCTTAGGACGATGTTCTAGTACTGACTGAGCCAAGAAAAAAATCGTATTTGTATGGGACCTACTGGTCTTAGAGTTAGTCTATGGTTCTATTCTTTGCATTCTGCTTCGCTCTGTGCATTGTGGACTGCAGCTATTGGACCGGTGATTCGTTGTAATCTTTGTGTCTCCAGAAAGTAAAACTGATCTTGTGTGATTGTTATTTATATAAAATAAATTGTGGTTATTTGGGATAACACACGGCTACAAGACTTAGCGGCAAAGGCGTTGTTCCAACTCTAAGACCAATAGGTCCCGAACAAATACGACTTTTCTCGGTTCAGTACAAGCACATCGGTCCCAAGCTCGGTCCCAAGCTTAATAATACGCCCCTAATAATGAAATAACACGAACACACTCTCAAATATTCTGTCAAAATAACACAGCAAATCAAAACATAGGCGCAAAGATGTACAGCAAGGTGCTGGCTTCAATGCTGCCTTTTGAGTTGAAACCGCTGATGAAGTAACTTCATTGTGTGTCGTAGTTGTCCAAGTAACTCGTGTTTTACCCTTGTTAAATTGGTTTTATTTTGTCGTGTTTAGTGGCGCTTAATTTATTATTATATCATCCGTTCCTACGAAACAAATTTTGTTTGTCTGGTGCCAATTCACGTATTTAATTCGGGTTTTAATTTGCATGTGTTGTGTCATTTGCTGCGTCATCGCATTTGGATCGCTCCGCAACCCATTGTCTGCTGACCAATAGCAAGCCTATTGTCGTTCACATTGAGCCAAATCCGTCCCCGTTGTGCTGTTTCTTGCGGTACTGCGGTGTGTGCATACCCAAAGGCGATTTCCCGAAACAACGTGTGTGACGATGAACGGAGAAAAAAATTGCGCCAAGTGCTGCGAAGCGATCGCTGGCATTGAATTCGTTTCTTGCCGCGGATATTGTGGTTGCATGTTTCACATGACATGCGCGAATGTGTCTCGGGCTCTTTTGGGATATTTCTCGCCTCACCGCAAGAATTACATAACAAGATTACAAAAGTGGCCGACGAAAAATCACCGCTAGTGTCTCTCACAGAGGCTATAAGCAATCTGCACACCGAAATAAAGCAGTTGTCGCAACAGCCCATGCCTTGTATTCAGTCACCATCGATTAAAAACTGGCCCCAGATCGGTCCTATCCGAGCTGCCAAACGACTTCGTGGACCTGATTTGGCACATAAAGTAACCGAATGCCAATCTGGTTCGAAGCAGCTAGACAGCAGTGTGAAGTCTGTTCCAGTCTGCGCAAAGCCAGTGAACAAATTTTGGCTCTACCTGTCTCGCATACGGCCGGATGTTACAAATGAGGAAGTTTTGGCAATGGTGAGAGCAAACCTTGACACTACCCAGGATCCGGAGGTTGTCAAACTGGTTGCTAAAGGAACTGACACCAGCAGCATGACCTTTGTTTCATTCAAAGTTGGACTGGACCCATCACTGAAGACAAACGCACTGAATCCATCGACGTGGCCGGAAGGAATCATGTTCCGTGAATTCGAGGACCACTCTGCCCAAAATTTTCGGAAACCGTCAGCAGTTTATTTGACGCCAACATCCAGGACACCGCCTTCAGTGAGCATGAAGCAATAAACTACAGTACATCACACGTTTGTAGACCGGGACGCACCGAACATAGCACTGTGGAAGCTCTCAACCCCCCCACCCCCCCCCCCACCGTAGTCGAGTCATTCCAGCCAGCGACCAGCAGCCGTCCCGACCCTACGTGTGGTAGTGGGGAAAGAGTCTTCCAAAACGTGAACACAGGCAAGTACGAATGTGCTATTTGTCCGCCCAGACCTGATTCGCCCACCGTTTCCAGAAATTTTCCACTGATTCCTGACGCACCTCAACAATCACAGCTTGAGAGAAGAACACTTGGACGCACCGAACATAGTAGTTTATGGGTTTACTACCAAAACGTCCGTGGGCAGCGGACCAAGATCGACGAGTTTTACTGCAATACCATGGATTGCAATTTTGACGTTATCGTTTTAATTGTGACGGGGCTCGACGACGCAATCAATTCAACGCAGCTTTTTGGGAACAATTTTAATGTATACCGATGTGACCGAAGCCAAATGAACAGCAGTAAATGTCGTTTCGGAGGGGTTCTTATTGCTGTGCATCATCGGTTTATCAGTAGCAGTGTTGAAGTGTCCAGCGGAGAAACGTTAGAACAGGTATGTGTATCGATGAAGATTGGTTCCAAACGACTTTTGCTTTGTGCCATTTATGTTCCTCCAAACAAAAGTAAGGATCTCAGTATACTGACCGGGCATATTGATTCGATCGATGAGCTTGTCAACAGAGGCTCTGACAACGATTGTCTACTGGTATGCGGTGACTATAATCAACCTGGAGTGACCTGGAATTTTTCTGATGGCCAGATTCAACCCGTGAACTCTATATCTTCATCGAGGGCTAGCACGATCTTGATTGACGGTATGGATTTCTTCAACATGCATCAAAGAAATCTCGTGCACAACCACCTAGGACGCATTCTCGATTTGTTCTTTAGCCCAATGGATCTTCCTGTTGAAATCTCGAGTTCTGTTTCACCACTCTTACCGATTGACCTTCATCACCCGCCACTGCTTGTCTGTGTACCATCTTTAGTTGATGACGATGTACCATCGCATGGTGTGAATGAGAATGTTGTACGGGCGTTAGACTATAACAAAATTGACTTCGATGCTCTTTGGGAGTTTCTTTCTGTCATTGACTGGGATGCTCTTTTTGCTGGACTAAATACTGATGAAATGGCTGAAATGTTGTGCGCTGTACTAAATGGTTGGATAAACATGAATGTTCCTTATCGTCGTCCCGCTGTTTCTCCTCCATGGAGCTCTGCTTTGCTACGAAAACTAAAACGAACACGAAATGCTTCACAGCGTAAACTCCGGCGATACCGTTCCCTGGCAAATAAGCGTAGTTTTCACTTGGCATGTAATGAGTACCGTAAACTTAACTCGTCACTCTACAAATCTTACGTTTTACGGGTACAAACTCACTTAAGGCGAAACCCCAAGAGTTTTTGGAACTATGTAAATTCAAAGAGGAAAAATACTACTATGCCAGCTAGCATGTTTTTGAATGATGTTGAAACGTCTATAAGTAAGGAAAAATGTGAAATTTTTGCTACTCATTTTTCGTCAGTGTTTGCTGCAGAAAGTATTAACCCGAGTGAAGTTAACTCCGCTGTTTTGGACGTTCCATTGAACCTTGTAGACGTGGATATTTTTGAGATAACGCCCTTGATGGTAAATAATGCCATCAAGAAAATACAATGTACATTCTCGCCTGGACCAGATGGTATTCCGTCTTCAGTGTATTGTCGCACCAATGGAGCTCTTGTCGAGCCGCTCTGCAGGATCTTCAACAAATCTTTTGCCGAATCGAAATTTCCCGCAGTCTGGAAGGAGTCTTTGATGGTTCCGGTACACAAGAAAGGAGACAAACGTGACGTTAAAAACTACCGGGGAATCACTAATCTGTCAGCTGCCTCTAAATTGTTTGAGATAATAATGAGTGGTTTCATTCTCGAGCGCACCAAATGCTACATCTCTGGCGATCAACATGGTTTCATGCCTGGACGTTCGGTTACCACCAATCTCCTAGATTTTACCACGACCTGTTTTGATCAATTGGAGAAAGGGGCACAAGTAGGCGTCGTCTATACTGATCTAAACGCAGCGTTCGATACAATCAACCATGAAATTCTGCTGGCGACGCTTTCAAAACTCGGCACATCGGAAAGATTGACATCATGGCTGTGCTCGTATTTAACAGACAGGGCTCTGCGAGTAAAACTTGATACAAGCACTTCCTGCTTCTTTACAAACTCGTCAGGTGTTCCACAGGGTAGCAACCTTGGACCGCTGCTGTTTGTTTTATACTTCAACGACGTCTTGCTTCTACTAGGAGATGGCTGCAGGCTTGCGTATGCTGATGACCTAAAGCTGTTTTTTGTGGTACGGACTGCCGAGGATTGTACTCGTCTTCAATCATTATTGGATCGATTCACTGATTGGTGCCGTCGGAATAAACTTATGATCAGCATTCCAAAGTGTATGGTAATGTCGTATTACCGCATCAAGCAGCCGATTGTTTTCGACTATACCATCAATGGCGTCCTTCTACATAGAACCGACCAGTTCAGCGATTTAGGTGTTCTACTGGATCATAAATTATCGTTTAACCTCCACCGCTCTGCTGTGATTTCTAAAGCTAATCGCCAGCTAGGGTTTGTGTCAAAAATCTCAAGAGACTTCACTGACCCGTACTGCCTGAAAGCTCTCTATTGCTCACTGGTACGACCGATCCTAAAAAATGCCACCTTGGTCTGGCTTCCTTATCAATTGACTTGGAGCTTGAGGATAGAAACAATACAGCGCAGGTTTATCCGGATGGCATTGCGTAACCTACCATGGCGTGATCCGCAAAATCTCCCACCGTATTCAGATCGCTGCAATCTGCTGCAATTGCATACTTTGGAACGTCGACGGAAAAATCAACAACGGTTTTTGTTGCTAAACTTCTGAATGGAGAGGTCGACTGCTCGAGGCTTCTCTCTCAGCTGAACATCCGAGTTCCTCCGAGAGGATTACGGAGCGGTACTTTTCTCCAACCCCGATTCCATCGAACAGCGTTTGGAAACAACGAGCCTCTAACAGCTATGATGCGAGCGTTTACGACTGTCAAAGAATTGTTTGAATTTGGCGAATCTTCAGCTCACTTTTTGGCTCGTGTTTGTAATGCCCGTTTTATTTAGTTTTATGTTTGTGTCATGTAGACAATAAGTCCGATGAACTAAATTGATTGAATAAATAAATAAATAAATAAATAAATAAATATATACTTCGGACCAAGGGGTTCTACAACAGTGAACTCATTTCAAATCGCTAGTTGCATATTAATTGTTGGTTGTTCTTTCATACATGTTGAGAAAGTATTGCAGAAGCTGTCTTGGAAGTGATAGCTCGACTCATCAAAAACGATCGCTAGTCAATCGTTAAATTCTTGCGTATGAATTAATGATTGTCAATGATTGCTTTTAAGAACACCGTACCAACATCGACTCCGCGCGGTGGAGCGGAGTAGTTCACTTAACTATACTAAGAAAAAATCAACACGAAGCGCCAATAAATGACTTAACTCCTTGGCCAAATGGTTCTCCGCGACCGTTGGTTATAGGTGGATTCAGTCGTCAAATTAGTCTGCATCAAGACGAAGTTGTTCCACAGAGAACAGACATCCAGGCTCGAGCATTTTTTTCTTAATTTACTGTGAAATTTTTTGAAAGCAAACCGTTGGAAAAATAACGCCACCTAGTCTAGGTTTCACCAAACTAAAATTGTCAGACTATGAAATCTAGAGGCGCGCAAGTGGCGCCATCAACATACGAGTCACCAAAACTAACAGAAAAGAGCTTTAATTGCAGTTACATACATTTACACACGGAGGGCACTCCAGCTTGGATGTCTGTGGTTGTTCTGGGTTTTCTACCTATGCGATTGGAGCTTCTATCGGAACATTGAATGAGCTTGGGGCATAGCCTATCTCATGCTGCGCTTATCATTGTACGGCCAGGAATGATGCCGTTTCCACATTCGTATCGCCGTATATGCCCCTTTGGGAAGTGATTCTCCTGTCAGTACCATTGTATCCCCGAACTGAAGAAAGCACGTCTTGTTATTTCTAAAGAAACAGGTTTCAACCACTTGAAGGCGCATTTTTTCCACAGCTTCGGCGTAGAAGAATAGAATCGATGTAGATGTAAAGTCACTGGCTTTGGCATTACCTGTTCTGACACAGTGAGACATATTAACAAACATTCTCATGATGTCCACAGTTCCTTCACAGCATTCGACCACGATCAACAACACATCTTGATTGTTTACGCAAGCAGCTCTTTTTTTGTTCGCCATGGAAAATAAAAATTGAATTTGTTTTAAAATATAATATGCAAAAAAATATCTATGAAAATATATTGATGCCAGCCGACACTCACAATCAGAGGGCATGGTTTTATATCAAAATACTGAAGTAAATACTGTTTTAAACGGTCACAACAGATTTTGAATCTTTATTACACCATCTGATCATTTTCAAGGATCAGAATCAAAATTGGAGAGATCTGATCAAATGATCAGGAAGTCTACCCCTTGATACATATGCTTCGCCAAATACTTTGAAGTGGTACTCATTCAGAAAAAAACTATTCATCAGGTACGCTTCGAAAGCACGGACATAAACCGAAAAGAAATAAGCTCAAAATCAAAGAGAGGCAACGAGGCACTTGAAGCACTCTGGGCAGTCGAATACTTTTCGTACTTCTTGTTGCACCACCGTCTCACTTTGCATATCGATTCAAAGGGAGTCACTTTTATTTTTAATCGGTCTCAAGAAAGTTCAAAGTGGGCTCGAACTAGAGCAGTTGGGTGGGCGTTAAGGCTTAGCCCTTTTAATGATACTCAAGAGTATTTTAAAGACACAGGGACAGTTCAGTTTTGGATGATCCATCATACAACAAACTGCTTTAACCGCATCACACAACAAACCGCTTTAATTAAAATTTCATTTGAATATTTGAGAAGCGTTTTAAAATTTTCGTCCTATAATTTAACATGGCAACTGTCAGATTTATCATTGTCTTTTTCTTTCAACTTTGATTCATTTATAGTGTGTGCGCGTTAAACGTCACTAGTGGTTGGCCCACAATTGATACGTTGCGGATTCGTTTGCGTGAATTCGACAGTTTTCCCATAGGTTTTCTGTTAAATTTACGTCAACGCTTCCGCAACGTATCAATTGTGGGCAAGCCTTAAGGCTGTGTCCCAGTTTACGAATTAATTTTAATTTTCACTTAACATACAGATGGAAAATAATCGATTAAGTCTGCTACTCGAGCTGACTTATTCCTGACAGACGGGAACTCAATGTTGACAGACATCTTATGGAAATTTTTTGATCAATCACAAAGGGATTTTAATCGATTAATCAGTTATATTTTATCGGTTCAGTTGAAGTAAAATTAAAATTGATTCGTGAATTGGTACACAGCCTAAATCAATATGCAACTAGCGGTTTGAAATTGGTTCACTGTTGTAGAACCCCTTGGTCCGAAGTACACCTTGAAGCCAGCACCTTGCTTTACATATTTGTGCCTTTGTTTTGATTTGCTGTGTTATTTTGACAGAATTTGAGAGTGTGTTCGTGTGAGTTCTTTCTGAGGGGCGCATTATTAAGCTTGGGACCGAGCTTGGGACCGAGCTTGGGACCGATGTTCTAGTACTGACTGAGCCAAGATAAAAATCGTATTTGTTCGGGACCTACTGGTCTTAGAGTTAAGCTTGTAGTACAATGTTTGTCCAATAGCCAAATATTTGGCATAGGCAGCTAGACAGCTGACAGATATCATAGATGTTTGTCAGATGCCTATCTGCCTATGACAAATATTTGGCTATTGGACAAACAGTGTACTACAAGCTTTAGTCTATGCTAATAGTACGTTCACACTACATATCGAAAGTTTACATCGCTGAGTGTTGGTTGTCTTAAATCATGGTTAAATTTATTCTCTTACTGTCGTTTTTTGTTTGACCGTGCTTTCACTGTACTCAAACTGTTTTTCAATGCATATAGTAATCTTGGGAACACACCACTCAATGAGCCTTATTGAGTGCCTGTTGTTTCGATGAATCGTGTATTTTGAAAAGAAATGCAGTGTTATCATTTCAAAAAGGGGAAACTGCTTTGCAATTATATAGGCATAATAAAGACACCCATCAAAATTTGATTTAATCTTCAAATTCAAGTTCGTTCCTATACAAAACCGATCTTAGCTAGAGAGAAAACTATTGTTCTACATGTTAGTGCTTTATAGTATTCCAAAAATTGAGTGAAAACTCGATATCTCAACTTACAGATAACAAAAGAATTAAGACTTTTTCAAATGTAGGAAATGAAATGTTCATTCGAATTCATTCTGTCAAATTCATATTAACTGGCCGGTAAATATTTTCTGTTAACTCATCGTTTTGTTGAGAGTAGCATCCAGCTTGCAGATTTTAAGTAATTTCAATCTGTTCTTTTCTACAGTTTGTAGTAATACTTCGTAGATTTTTGTGCATTTGAAAAACCCTGAACGCAAACAAGTGCAAATAATGAAAACCGTCGACAAGAGTCAGCACGTCCTGCCGAACAGCCAACCGATTGTCGAGTTGGAATGTTCCACCGCCTTCAAAGCGCTGACCGAGAAAGAAAAGCTTTACGCGCATTACTTCAGCCAGGTGAAATTTGTTTAGTGATAAAATTGCTGTATCAATAAATGACGTGTCTTTTTTCCGTCTTTAATGTAGGCTTCATGGGCGGGTGGACTCGTTGCCTTGGTTCAATCAAGTCCGGAATCACCGTTGATCTTCTCACTGTTGCATCGCATTTTCCGTGCGGAATCCACAGAGGAACTGAAAAAGAGTGCCGTGGATGCTGGAGTCAGTGAGGATGATTTCACGGCTTTTCTGGTGTATGCGTGTGGCTTTCTGGCCAATGCTGGAAACTACAAGGGAATGGGCGATAGCAAGATTGTACCCAACTTGGAGGAGGACAAGTTTGAGTTGGTGGTGAAAAGTTCGAAGGCATTTAAGGCGGATGAAGCCAAGGTAGGAGGACTGTGGGAGAAGACGAAGAAGTCGATTTTTCTGTTGACGGAACGAACGAAAACCTTGGGCTTGTGCGATCAGGGAATAACGACTTACTTTTCGTCCAACGTAACCCGCGAAGATACGGAATTGATCAGCGAATGGATGAAGGAGAACAAGTTTGAAGCGTACATTTGCCGGTCGTTCAAGACGCTGGAAAACGAGAAGACTGTCTACAACATTAAGCTGGCTTCGGCAGAGGAAGGCGAGAAAGAAGGGTTGACTAAAGATCCGGTGGAATACAAGGATTGTATGTTCAAGGTTACCCGTGGAGACTACAAAGAACTTATGGGGAAAGTTGCAGGTCTCCTGCAGGAAGCAAACAAACACTCGGCAAACGAAAATCAGAAACAAATGATTGACAACTACGTTCAGAGCTTCACCGAGGGAAGTCTGGATGCGCACAAGACTGGTTCTCGCTATTGGATCAAGGACAAGGGACCAGTCATCGAAACCTACATCGGATTCATCGAAACTTACAGGGACCCCGTGGGTCAACGTGGAGAATTCGAAGGCTTTGTCGCCATGGTCAACAAGGAAATGTCGGCCAAGTTTGGAACACTGGTTAGCAATGCAGAGAATTTCATTAAATTTCTGCCATGGGGAGAAGACTACGAAAAGGACAACTACCTGAAGCCAGACTTTACTTCGTTGGATATTCTGACATTCGCCGGATCTGGAGTGCCATGCGGCATCAACATTCCAAACTGTAAGTTTAGGATTGGAATTTTATCGTATCAGATCAATCAGGTTCTTTTCTTTTTCCAGATGATGAAATTCGCCAGGATGAGGGATTCAAGAACGTCTCTCTGGGAAACGTTTTAGCCAACACGAACAAAACAGACTCAATCCCGTTCCTGACGGATGAGGATCAAGCTCTGCTGAAGCGCTATAAAGCTTCCGCCTTTGAAGTGCAAGTAGGTCTACATGAGCTGCTAGGCCACGGTAGTGGAAAACTGCTACGAGTCAATGAGAAAGGGGAATTCAATTTCGATCGGGAGAAGGTCAAGAACCCTCTGACCGGCGAATCTGTCACGAGCTGGTACGAACCAGGAGAAACGTACGACTCCAAGTTTAAGTCGCTCGGTTCGAGCTACGAAGAATGCCGAGCGGAGGCCGTTGGCTTGTACCTAAGCTTGAACCGGGATATTTTGAAAATCTTCGGTCATACCGACGAAAAAGAAATTGAGGACATCATTTATGTAAATTGGCTCCTGTTGGTTTGGGGAGGTGTTGGAGTCGCGATGGAACTGTATAACCCAACGCAGAAAGCTTGGCTCCAGGCGCATTACCAGGCCCGGTTCGTCATTATGAAGGTCTTACTGGAAGCAGGTGAGGGCTTAGTAACCGTGGAAGAAACCGAACCTGGTAAAAACTTGCTGCTTAAATTCGATCGGTCCAAGATTGAGACCGTTGGAAAGAAGGCAATCGAACAATTCCTGCTGAAGTTGCAGTACTACAAGTCGACCGGGGACATCGTCGGAGCCACCAAGATGTACAACAACTATTCGGAGGTCAGCGAGGAGGGACCGTACCCGTGGGCCAAGTGGCGCGATATTGTCCTGCTACACAAGAAGCCACGTTTGATCTTCGTTCAGAGCAACACCGAGCTGGACGCAAATGGTGCCGTACAGCTGAAGAGCTACGAGTCGAACTTCGAAGGATACATCAAGTCCTGGATGGATCGCTTCCCCGATGTGGAGATTGACGAAGTGCTCGAGCGGATCTACGAGCACGATTTACAGTATTTCCAGGATCTAGTTTGAGCGAGTTGACACGCAAGAGAATTTATGTCTGTTTTGAAATATAATCCTTTGCACGACGTGCTGCTAATTAGCGATCTGAAAAAACGATTACGTTTTAGGATCATTGGAAATATCACAACACCCATTCGAGAGGTTAGTAACTTTGTTGGTTTTTATTTATCATTCTCGTTTTTGGTTGCTGTCTTATGAGTCTTGTTGAAGTTGGCGATAGCGAAAAGTAGTACCAGAAGACCACAAGATAGAATCAACAGTAGAGCGGGAGGCAATGTACTCAACTCGTACTCGGTACTCGAAAAAAATTATTAGACAATGGCATTTGAAGGTGAACATTTGCTAGTCCCTTGGGATTACATTTGACTCGCTGAAGTTGACCGAACTTGATGATTTAGAGGAAGTAAAAGTCGAAACAAGGTTTCACCTGGCTGTCAGTTTAGTCGGGTGGCCCAGGCCAAACAAACCGAACATGTCTACCCTGTGTATGTTTTCCGAGGACTCTGCAACCGAGAGGTACATATGTGCCACCCACCGTTGACCGGTGCGCCGGTGTTACTCGTATGGTGTCTCTCCCCGTGAGGACCCGTGTACGAACGTACGTACCGCGCGTTCCCCCCCGGTGTGCAGTGCCAGTCCGCTATGATTGCCAACCCGACCCGTTTGTGTCGCAGCGTGCCTCCTTGGGCGCTGCCGCGGGATATACCCCGAACAAGTGTTACATCTGTTGCTATTGTGAACGAAACGATCAAAATAAACCCTAGGCAGGGAATCAACCGGCTCGTGGATCGATGAAGACCGCAGCTAAATGCGCGTCAGAATGTGAACTACAGGACACATGAACACCGACAATTTGAACGCATATTGCACATCGTACATCAGTACGATATACACATTTTTGAGTGCCTATATTTATCCATTCAATTATACGTGTGCGTGCGCGTTTCACTTCGGGTGGACGGGTGCACGGGCCTCTCGACATCGTATCTGCCGGGCACGTATGCGTAGTGATGTTTTCCCAGCGCCCGAGCGCGCCGGTAAAACATTGAAGATAGTCAGGGCGCGCCGCGGTTGGCGCGAGTTGTAAAAAAATCCCATCATCCCATGGTTGCCATTGTATTCCATCACACAGACTCGATAGCCCGATAACACCCATATAACTCAGTAGGCCTCAAATAATGTGTGACTACCCCCTAAATTTAAGCATATTAATAAGGGGAGGAAAAGAAACTAACAAGGGTTCCCTGAGTAGCTGCGAGCGAAACGGGAAGAGCTCCGCACGTAGAGGTGATGCACTGTCTGTATATACCTGGTTCCGTGTACTGGAAATTTCGTCATCTGCCGCAGCCAGCGGTTACCAGTTCAAGTTCAACTAGAATGTGGCTTTTACTCCCAGAGAGGGTAGAACGGCGCTGCTGGTAGAAGATTTATCAATGGAGTCGTGTTGCTTGATAGTGCAGCACAAAGTGGCAGGTAAACTCCATCTAAAGCTAAATATCACCACGAGACCGATAGCGAACAAGTACCGCGAGGGAAAGTTGAAAAGCACTCTGAAAAGAGAGTCAAAAAGTACGTGAAACTGCCTAGGGCTCAAGCCAGTTGAACTCGATTATCCGAGCGGAGACATTCACCTGCGGCCGGGCTATGCCGCCCATGCTGCAGGGCACTTGTCTCTCGCGCTACACGAGGACATTGCGATCCTTTACGAAACAGCTTCTGCGTCGCAAGACGCAAGGTCACCCGACAGTTGCCCCTTGCTGCCGGTTCTAACGGGGATACTAGTAAATCGTTATTGCATTTTAGGGGAGGAACTTGCTGGAGCATTGATTTTAGAATCTTCGCAATTTTCCAAAACGGCCTCGAAAAAGGATTCATTCTACTAACATCTCTTGCGAACATGTCATTTTTCATTTCCTGCACACGAGAAGCAATAATTTTCGTCAATTAACTGGCCTTAAGTTTCATCGACAAGTGTCCAGTACGCTGGAACTGTCTCCTTTTATTTATTTATTTAGTTTAGTCGTCACCAACAGGCTTAATAAAGCCCCAATGGTGGTATTAAAAATATGACGAGTACAATAAACTTAAACTTAAATATTAAACCTCAACAAACTTGTTCATAACGGTCTACATTTCAGAAAGAAATGACGAGAAGCGTCTGCGCAGAGTTTGCCGAGGGACAGGTAGTCGAAAATGGTCGAGACTCTATTAAAAACACGCTGCAGTCCTCAGAATTACACTATTGCGCAATGCCCTTGGTTGAACGTTGATATTAGTCTGATCCAGTATGGCGCTGCAATCGATTCGGCCTTGTAAAATGTCTGCAACAAAGAGAGCCCTGGATGTGTCACGACGAAACCGAAGCGGCGCAAGATCGATCAATCGACAACGACTCTCGTAACTCGGCATACGAAACGGGTCTCTCTCCAAGGCAACCTTCTCAAAGCGAAACGTAAAAACCGGCGTTGAACAGATTCGACTCTATTTGCGCCACTAATATAGCTCGGATTCCAGACGGCAGAGCAACACTCCAGAGTCGATCGCACCAGTGGGCAATAAAGGGATTTCAAGCAGTAAATATCGGAGAATTCTTTAGCCATCCGAAAAATAAAGCCTAGAGCTCTTGATGCCTTGTCCACGATGTACGAGATGTGAAACTTGTACGTCAACTGAGAATCCAGAATAACTCCTAGATCTTTTACGTAAGTCGTACGTTTGATTACCGTGCCTTGAAGCTTATAGTCGAAGAGAATCGGCTCCTTTTTGCTAGAGAAAGTGATCACCGAACACCTCTCTGGATTAACCACCACTCGGTTGAGGCTGCACCAGTGAGCAAAGATTTGTAGCTGCTGTTGTAGGAGGTGGCAATCGTTGATAGACTGGATTCGCAAAAAGATCTTCAGGTCATAAGCATACGAAAGACGGGGTCCTACGAGGGCTAGGCTCACATTATTGAAGTACAGCAAGAAGATCAGCGGCCCTAAATGACTCCCTTGAGGTATTCCTGAAGTGGATGGAAAAACGTCGGACATGCAATCACCAACCGCAACTGTCAGCAAACGATCAGTGAGGTAGGAGCGAAACCATTTCGCCTTGCATTTACTCCAAGCTTATGTAGTTTTGCGATAGCGATGGCGTGGTTGAGCTTGTCAAAAGCTGCTGAAAGGTCTGTATAGATGACGTTCGTTTGCGCCCTTTCGGCCATATTTTCCGTAATAAACGAAGTGAGACACAACAGATTAGTGGTAGTGGAACGGCTGACCATAAACCCGTGTTGATCTTCACTTAAGTATTGCTTGCAATGGGAGAGTAGAGGGTCTATTATAACGAGCTCAAATAGTTTCGATACCGCGCTCAAAGACGAAATGCCTCGGTAATTATCCACATCTCGTTTGGTTCCCTTCTTGTGAACTGGAAACAAGTGAGCAACCTTCCAACACGAGGGAAATATGCCACTTGATGTGGAAATCTGGAACAGACGATGCAAAGGGGCCAGCAGTATGGAAATGTGTTTCTTTAGAAATACTGACGGAACTCCATCTGGGCCAGGATTGAAGGATGAATTGAGCTGCGATGCGGCGTTGAAGATCATCTCAATACTGATATCGATTACTCCAAATGAGTGATCATGCAGAGGAACGTTGTTCGTAGCCGCAGTTATCTGATCGTCAGTAACATTTTCGTCAGTGAATATGCTGGCAAACTTGATCGAAAACAAGCGGCAAATATCTTGAGGAATGGAAGCGGTTTCACCGTTCAAGGCCATGGACGATGGTAGTCCAGACTCCCTGCGCTGTTGATTAACATATCTCCAAAAATATTTCGGACGTGATTTCAGCTTTCTTTGGACATTTTGTTGGTATCGAGAGTAGCATAGCCGACTAACCCGCTTGAACTCGTAATTGAGCCTCACGTAGAAATGTTTCAAGGGAAGCGTACGATATTTAGTGTATCTTCGTAGTGCTGCTCTCTTGGTCGATTTCAGCTTTTTTAGTTCCTTCGTCTGCCACGGATGAAGAGAGTCTTTCTGTCGTATAGTTTTCGGCACATGCCTGTCAATGACGTATGCCAAGACATGAGAAAATGTGAGAGCGGCATTGTTAACGTCGTCAGCGTTCAGAATTGTATCCCAGTCTATGTTGGCCAGCACCTCGGTTATGCTATGATGGTCGGCTTTCCGGAAATCATACGACACAGGCGCTGAAAAGTCAGCATAGTCGTTGTCCAGACTTTCAGGAATGGAAACGACTAGAGGTGGATGATGTGGAACATGCTTAACCAAAGGTGCGGGGGCCATAGAGATAAAAGGAGCGGTGTCTCGAGCACTTACAAAACATAGGTCCAAGCTGCGATGATTTTCGTTTTCACTACGTGGTTAATTTGGGGAGAGTGTTGCTACGCTATAGCAATCGAGAAGATGTGAAGCTTCTGAATGAAGCACGTATCTTTCGCAGTCAGGATGGAGAAAGCCACCGTGAGACGATTTCCACGAAATACCAGCCAAATTGAAGTCACCTAGCACCATATACTCATCCGTTGAAGCCGAGTTTTCAACTATAGAGAAAACGGAGCGGCCATGCACCTCAATGAATTCGGTATAACTTGTCCGATCAGGTGGAATATACACAGCACACAGAAACAGTGTTCTATCCAGTAGTTTAACAGTGAGCCAGATCTGCTCCAAACACTCCCATTCGATATTTTCGATAGGTTTCGCTTTCAGTCCGCAACGAACCGCTATTCGAACACCACCTCCAGTAGATTTCCTGCTGTTGTTGGGATTTCTATCGCATCGGAAAACCTCATAATCGGGTCCAAATACTTGGTTTGAAAGTGTGCGACCATCGAGCCAAGTCTCGATCAGGACGATAACATCATAGCAGCGAGCAGCGGTAGCCAAACGGTATTCAAGGACATTAGAATTAATTCCACCGACGTTCTGGTAGAAAATTATGAGGTCCTGTGTCCAGCAAACGGACGAATTGGGTTGAACGGATTTTCTCCTTCCTAACTTCTCGAGCGAGGCAGCTTCAACACAATCCGTAACAGGTTTGGAATCATCAGGATGGTAAACGGTGGAACTATAGTTACGTATGAGGTAGCAGAGTCAGTTCCGGTATGCCAACTTGCAGGTGGGACGAGGAATTGGAGGTACTGGAATGGGGAACAGCATCAGGCTGCGAAAATTCACGTTTATGTTTGAACTTGCCTGACGTAGCAAGTTGGGAGACACCCAGTCCACATCTAAGCTCAGGGCCAGGACGACTAAGAAGAACGCTGGCTGCAACAGGCTCGACTGAGTTAGAGGAACAGGGGACTCCCATATTGCTTTCTACGGTGCGTCCTGGGTGTCCATAAAGAATATCGTCCGATCTTGAAGCGGGCCAAGTTGTCTGATGTGCGGTCAGTGATGTCAAAAGCTCTTGTTGAGAATGGGCGGACCATCATAAGGCAGCGAACGATCGAGTAAGGGTGAATGGTGCAAATTGTACTTGCCTGACGGAGCAGGTTGGGAGACCCCCAGTCTACATCTAATCCCAGGGCCAGGACGACTATGATGTACGCTGGCTGCAACCGGCACGACTGAGTTAGATGAACTGGGGACTTCCATAATGCTTTCTATGGTGCGTCCTGGATGTCCATAAGAAGATAAGTTCGATCTAGATAATCTCTGCTTCTACCCTCTTTGCTAGATCAAGGAGTTCCGATGCCTTCGCTTTCACGGCGTGGGCGCCCCACAATACGATGTTGAACTTGTTAGTAGCCATGTCGAATGATAAATTCCCCTAGGCAACGGATTTGGTGAGCACGAGTGCGACACTGTTTTAATTGTTGCCACATCTGGTGGAAAGTTGGTAGGAGCTGATCAGGTGTGAGCAATTGCGCCGAGTCCACCTGTGGCAAAGCATTTCCCTGCTGCGGCATTGGCTGATTTACAGGTGATTAACGCTGGCATAACCTATCCCGGTAGGACCAACCTAGTGGAGGGGCCCTCGGTCCAGCCTGTCGGGCGGTAGGTTGTTCGCCGGTTTGATGGGGTAACTGGGGGAAGTCTTGGTTGGTTTCGGCTTGCCGCCTCTTTACGGATGCGTTTGAATTCCTCGCGTTTTTCACAGGAGCGATCGGTGGCACGGTGACTGCCGCCACAGTTGGTACATTTGTATTCGACTACCTCATCGATGGGGCGATTCCTGGTTTCGCGCTGTTGGGTGCAGACACCACACCGTGGGTTCACGTTGTAATTTCTTGCTCCGTGGCCAAAGTGCAGGCATCGCATGCATTGTGTGACGTCTCTGTTGGTTCCACGATACTCCTGCCACTCGATGAAGCTATCGTTAAGACAACGAACCGCTTTCAGTGCGACGAGGGTCACAGAACCCGTCTTAAAATGTACCAAGTAGAGGCTGTCCCGATACGTCTTCATTTTATCATGATGGATCATTAGGAATACCGCCAGAGGCTTGAGCTTGTAGTGGTGTTCCAATTCTTCCTTGATGTCCGCTGTATCCATGGCATCGAGGCCACGGATAACAACCTTGAATGTTTTATCCGACGGCATGTCGAACGTGTAGAATTCCGTATTGCTTCTAAATAAGTAGGTTTTGGCTTTTTAGTAATCTTCCTTGGAGCTCAAGATCGCCATAATACCGACACGACACAGCTTGTATTTCGCGTTGATGTTAATTGCCTTCATTGTGGCTTTCAATTGACTCAAGCCGACCGATTTTACCATCAACGGAAGAGTTTTCACCACCGTTGCCCGCTGTTGCTGTTCCTGTTGAAATTATCCTTCTGGTTCGTCGCCGAACCCGTCCATATCACTATCGTTGAGTGCTGTACCACTGGTGCTGTAGCGGTTTCGCGACAGGATGGTCTCTTGGAGAGACGATTCGTCATCTTGCCGTTTCTCTTTCGCGTCATCTTGCCACTTCCTTTTTGCGTTAGACAGCTCATGCTGGCCGTGACGTCGATCGGTTTTCCGTTTCGAACTTTACGCTTGCGCCCCATGACGGGTTGCAAGCCACGAATTTAGTACTACCACAAACGATAAACGTCTTATCCACACGATCGATAAACTAACACTCCCGATGAAATGAAGCCACTCGCGAAGGTATACTCTATATATAGTTCACTGCTGCATATGAGACCTTCCTAGATCCCATTTGGCATCTGTGATAGGTCAATACTGCGTGTTTAGTGAATTTAGTCTGGAAAACGAAGTTATAAAGTCTGGAACGCGGAAAAATTGGTCAATTTCAAATTGGTGTATTTCTGTTAAAAATTAATTAAAAAACCTGCTGCATTTGGAAGTTGAGTGTATATACCAGGCCATTGACAAGTGTATATACCAGGCCATTGACAAGCGTATATCAATAGCAGTGATTGACAGTAGACAGGATGTCCTGGGCCCAAATTGATTTGAGCCCGCTGTCAAATAGAAGTCTAATAATTTGTTTTGGTTGTTTGTTCTGATGTTAATCACCACAGAAAGCGATCTTTTTGCTTTGTATGACGTGCACAACGAAAACGAGCAACAACAGACAAAACGTAAACGAGCAACAACAAACACAACTTACAATGTTGACATTATTTTGACAGCTGAGCTTGCTGAGATGTTTTCTATGTGAAAAGGTGGTCCTTGTCATAGGCCAGGTATATACAGTGGTTGCTATAATAAATTTTCACCGTTTGCTCTCTAGTTTTCAAAATGTCTAACCCTGCTTGTAACTTTTTGTCGTGTGTAATTATTTTTTTCACAATCTGTCAAGTGGTTATCGAGATGGCATCGGAACCAGAGCAGATCCGCCAAACAATTATGTGCACCTGGGATGCCATCATTCGAAGATGTGCCGGATGCTGTGTAGGTTTTTTTTAAAATGTAAAACCCATAATGGGGGACCCATTAAAGCCAAACGAAAGAACACACGCAATTTGTACGAGAAGTTGATCAGCTAAGGCTACGTGCCACTAGCCGATATGTGCAGAGACTGGAAAGGTAACATTCTCACAGATGAGTGTGAGATGATCGGAAGGTGGAAACAGTACTTTGACGAGCACACACTTTTTCCATAGGTTTCATATCATCTTACGACACAATCGCTCGGCACCAGCTATATATAATAGATTTTGCAAGAATATTTCCAGGAAAACTGACGCGCCCTGCCCTTTGGTTCAGTAAGGATTTGGGCGACGTTCCGCCATCTAGTTCAAAAGGGCCTGAACAAAATGAGGAACTTACGCAGATCACTAGAAGATGTGACATGAGGGAACACTTTACTATTAGCATAGAACATTTGTCAGCGGACAGCTCCAGTAGTCGATCTCTAACCGTGATGGCAACAACAGTGAAGCAACTCCGTTCAGAAGTGTGCGCGTTCAAAAAACGGCACCCCGCCGCGTCGAAAACAGACATCGTGCGGCACTCTACAAAATCGTGACACTATTAGACAACAATCAGAGCATCGAAAGAAAGCCCGGCTCCGGACGGTCGCCGACCTTAAACGACAAGAAGCTCCAAAAGATGCCGAAGAGGAAGACCGAGGGAAAAGTGTCTACATCGCTGCGTGTGCTTGGCCGGGATGTCGGTTCAAGCGGCCAAACAGTGAAAAAGTACCTGGCGAACATGAACATACATGTCAGGAACCGGAAGTCGCGTCTACTGGTTTCGGAACGGCAGGCAATGGCGTAGCGGCAGCGGCTGAATAAGATGGTCAACTCGATTTTCCCGGCGAATCGCGACGTGGCGGTGGTGATGGACGACGAGACCTATCTCACCCTGGCTGGCAACGACTGGCAGGGCACTTTGTATTTTACTTCCCCCACGAAGGAAGTGAGCTCCGAGGTGAAGTTCATTTCACACACACCAATTTCCCCAAGAAGGTGCTGCTGTGGTTGACAATCAGCGAGAAGGGGATGTCAAAGCCAATCTTTCGCTCCGGACTGGCCGTGAAGGGGGAAATTTATAGTACGAAATGCCTGCCGGAAGTTGCGACGTTCATCAAGAAATACCATAAGGGCGAAGACGCGGTGCTCTGGCCGGATCTGGCGTCGGCTCACTGAATATCGATGTGGTGCCCAAGTCGGCGAACCCGCCCAACGTCCCCCAACTGCGTCCCATGGAGAATTTCTTGGCCAACCTGAAGCTTAAGATCTACTCCAACAATTTTGTCGCGAAAACTGAGGAGGAATTGATAAATAAAACGAAGATAGAACTCAAAAACATGCCTACACGCATGTTTTCGTTCGCCATGGCGAATGTTCCGGTTAACTGCCGGAAGGCCGCTTGCAAGGGCATTGACTTTTTTTGCAAGTAAGCTTAAACAATTAACTTCCATGGGAAATTTATCAAAAGCAATTACAGTAACTGCACAGGCCAGTTAGCGGATGCTGCTCGGTAACTGGGCTGACATTTCAAATGTAAATAAATTTCGAGGGGGCTTTCGATCAGATTTCGGTTGGAATATTTTATTACACAATACATAAATTAAATAATGTTTTTATGTCTTATGCGTTATTGCGATGTAGCTGCACATTGTGCAGAATGTTTGACTTACTTTGTGTGGATCTATGACTCAATAGCGTAATGTTCAACAACTTTTCAATTCTTTAGGAAACGTATAGACCTTTTACATGCCCCTTGTCGATTTTTACAACAAAATGTCAAATGCTGATTTTTGAAGTTTCTTTGCTTTTTAACTAGGCTATAGCCCAGTTAGTCAACAAGGCACTAAAAACAGAGAAGATCTAAGTAGACTGGTCGGTTTGTCCGCTGACCATCTATCAGCAAGCGGAAGTGTGCTTTAAGTGCCAGGAGTTTGGCCATCTTGCACGGAACTGTAAGGGGCCAGACAGGAGCAAGTTACGCAGAAGGTGCGGATCAGAAGGCCACAAGGCAAAAGACTGCCGACAGCCTCCGAAATGTTTGATCTGCGCCAACGAAGGCGGTAACCATCACGTTACAGGAGGTCCACGATGTGCGGCCTTCAAACGGGCGACTGCAAACAAATCACAGTGGAGGTAACGCAAATCAACCTCAACCACTGTGACACAGCGCAACACTTGCTGTTGCAATCTGTAGCGGAGTCAAAGTGTAATGTAGCTGTCATCTCGGAGCCATACCGCATCCCGGCCGGCGACGGAAACTGGATATCAGATAACGCCAAATCAGTGGCGATATGGACGGTGGGAAGAAATCCATTTCAAGAGGTGATCGCGCAGATGAATCGCCTGTGTTATCGCCAACATTAATGGAGTATTTTTCTGTAGCTACTATGCTCCCCCGCGATGGACGATCGAACAGTTCAATGAAATGCTCGATAGGCTGACAGAAGAGCTTATCGATCATAGGCCAAGCGTCATAGCCGGCGACTATAACGTTTGGGCAGTAGAATTGGGCAGCCGCTTCACTAACCCAAGAGGGAGCAGTCTACTTGAGGCCCTTGCAAAGCTGAACGTAGATATTGTCAACGACGGTACCACTAGCACCTATCGTAGGGAAGGTCGAGAGTCATTCATTGATGTTACCTTCTGCAGCCCCGGGATGGTAGGAAGTTTGAACTGGAGGGTCTGTGAGGAGTACACCCACGGTGATCACCAAGCGATCCAGTACACTATCGGAAGCAATAAACAGATAGAAGCGCGTGTACATCAGTCAAACGAGCGAAGGTGGAAAACATCGAAGTTCGACAAGAGAGTGTTCGATGAAGCGTTGAGGTTCGAGCGCAATCCCCTGTATCTCAGTGCAGATAGACTGATAGCGGTATTAGCACGAGCGTGCGATGCAACCATGCCGAGAGAGGGCAAACCAAGACACAGTCGTCGTTCAGCCTACTGGTGGAACTCGACGATTGCCGACCTACGAGCACATTGCCACCGAGCCCGGAGAAGAATGCAGAGAGCCCACAATGACGCAGAAAGAACAGCTCGAAGACTAGCGTATAAGGCGGCAAGAGCCGCACTTAACAAGGAAATCAAGCACAGTAAGAAAGCCTGCTTAGAGAAACTTTGCCGTAACGCATATTCAAATCCGTGGGGTGATGCCTACAGAGTTGCCAAACGGCATTGCAGACGGAAAGGAACCGATCTCGGCTTAACAATACGTTTAGGCTGATGGCCAGGCGGGTGGCTATTTCGTCAGAGGCAGTCTACGTGATAGCTGGAACGATCCCCATAAATCTTCTACTAGAAGAAGATAGTGAGTGCTATAGAGACCGAGACACAAGAGGTGTCCGAAGAACTGCCCGAGCTAACACCTTAAGGCAGTGGCAGCAGCAGTGGTACAACGCTGATAACGGCAGATGGACGCACCGGCTAATTCCATGCCTGTCGAGGTGGGTGAACAGACCACACGGTGATGTAAATTTCCACATGACGCAGTTTCTGTCCGGTCATGGCTGTTTCAAGAAGTATCTGAACAGGTTCGGCCACGCGAGATCCCCGTCCTGCACCGCGTGTGGTTATGCAGAGGAAACGCCTGAGCACGCTGTCTTCGAATGTCCGCGGTTCGAGAACGTGCGAAATAGCATGAGATCCATCGTCGGTGACGACGTAAACGTGGACAACATTGTTCAAAAAATGTGTGCTGGCCAAGAAAAATGGGACGTGGTGAACAGAACAGTCGTTCAGATTATGTTTGCATTGCAACGAAGTTGGCGAGAGGAGCAGCGACAAGTGACGTAGCAGTACAGGTTTTGAGTCGATGACCGACCTGAGTACTCGCCAGCATGTGTATGAGAGAAGAAAAAGTGCACCATCGGACGCGACCGGAGTAGGCTAGATCCACCGCCGGGGACTAGACCGAGCGCCACGAATCAGCATCTAGAAAACGGTTTCGGGAGAACTTTCGTCGTCTGGAAATTCTCCGTCGGAGCAGGCTAGGTCCACTGCCGGGGACTATTCTGAGTAGATCGTGAAGAAGCACCGGCAATTGGTCGTTGGGGCGCCTGTGGACTGGAAGTCATCCTCCAACCAGAACCGCAGGACTGACCTAGACATCTGCCCGGATTGCATCGGTTTCGGAAGAACTTTCACCGCCGGGAAACTCTTCGTCGGAGTAGGATGGATCCACCATCGGGGACTATTCTGAGTAGTCCGTAGCGAGTCACCGGCATGAGTCGTCGGGGCACCAGGGAACCGGAAGCAATCCTCCAACCGGAATCTTTTGACCGACCTCGACACTACCGGACAACATTGAAGCAAGCATATCGCGTTCGTTAACGGTTTTGGGAGATATTCTTTCGTCGGGGAACCCTCCGCCGGACTAGGCTATCTCCACCGTCTGGGAGTATGCCGAGTAGCACCGATTGTGACAGACCGCCAGTTCAGGGTCGTCGGGGCGCCAGTGAACCGGAAGCCACCCTAAAACCGGAATCGCTGGACCAACCTCGGCATCCCACTGGTCAACAAGAAGAGTAGTACATCTACAACCGGAGTGCGCAGCAGCAGAAGTTTAATGGTGATGATATCAGCGAACTAGTGCGACGAGCTAGGCCTGGCAACAAGAGAAGTGCATGAGCACAGCCTCCTCTCGAAGTAGTCACTTCCAGTGGAATCCGGGGGATACAGGCAACGTCAGACTCTTGGAGGAGTTTAGAGGAGTAGGGTTCAGAGTCATCTTCTCTGTTCAGAGTCCCTCACTCTGGCACACGATGGACAAATTCGGTAGCTGGAGTCGGGCTACCGAACACCAAGTAAAAAAAAAACACACACACAAACAACTTTCCGGATTTCAGCTAGGCGAGAACCTAGCGAGATGTCAAACATGTTTGGTTGAATGTACTAAAGATGTTTCTCTACCGTCCGAGTAGACACAGACGGAGGATTAAAAGTGGAGTATAAAAGACAGATCGAGCTACGTCAACGCTAACACTGCAAAAAAAGAAGTCAGGATAAAATCATCGAAAGATGAGCCAAACCATAAACTTCGTAATTGCCATGCATTGCTAAAGGCTGACTAAAAGTAAATTGGTACGCTCCTGCGCGCGCACCGCCAGCACACTTCTAGTGTTGGGAATCGAAAATCTTTGACAGTGGATTGTTTACACTTCTATAGAGAACAACTGGTGCAAGTTTGATCAAAGTAGTTGAGCGTGTTCAGAAACAACGTCTAATGGAACTCGAAAGAAGAAAAAATATTGTGCACTAACACCTGGAAAATCCGGAGTGGTCCGGTTCCAAGCTGGCTAAAGTGCTGAAGATGCCGAAACAATTGTTTATCAAGTGCTCAAAACCTACAAGAAAACCCTGATTGTGGAAAGGAATCAGCAGACGTACGATAAAACTGGAACCAGGGATCGTCAGCTGCGCAGCAAGGTGTTGAGGTGCTTTATAGCTAACCCCAGTCTTTCGATCCAAGATTTGACCAGAATGTACAATGCCAAACTGTGTGGAAAACCAGGGAAGGATGCAAGTCGTACAAAGCCAGTAAACATCCAAACCGGCTCATGAAGCAGAATTCCGTGGCCAAGAAGCGTGCAAGCTTCTTGTATGACCGTGTTTTGGCAAAAGACAAAGGCTGCAATTTGATCGATGACTTCCCGGTCAACAGTTTTACATCGCGACTGAACGTGAGGATGTGCAGGAAAAAATTCAAGTTCGTGTTTGCGCGAAGAATGCCAAGCTTTGGCAAGCAATTTGCAGTTGTGTTCACATCGAAGAATGCCTGAAAACGCGTGTTTTGCCGTTCATTCGCAAGCATAGAGGCAAAGTCATCTTTTGGCCCGATTTGGCCAGCTGCCACTACACCGATGTGGTTCTGGAGTGGTATGCTGCCAACAAGATCGATTATGTCCCTAAGCTAATGAATCCTCCAAATTGCCCGGAATTTCAACCAATCGAAAAATACTGGGCAATTTCAACGCAGCGACTTCGACAAAGGCGACCCGACGGCAAAATGGAAGAATTGTTCTGATTCCGAGTCTTTTCCATCCGAGATTTCGTTCAAATTGGAGAAATGTAACCATCTAATGCTGCAACTTTGAAGTTTTAATAAGCGGATTGGAGATAATGAAATCATTGGGTATAGCACCAAGGATCCCCCGGTTTGAACATCAATAGAAGCAAAGTTGCCGGACTACACGAAATCCATCAACGGACTGTTATTATTACTAGGTCCCTAAATCGTAGTTTTGGATGCATTAGCGTGGATTGCACTCTATATTGTACTATTAGATTATTGTATGACATACAACTAAATATGTTATTCTGTAAATTTGAAATTTTGATCTCAATTTCAGTAAGTGAGATAAGGCCAGACTTTTGGATCAAATGACAAGAGTCCACGGACACGTACTTGAGGCTTAAAGCTGAAGCGGGTAGGATTGGGCTTGTGATTAATGTGTTGAGAACAAAATACATGAAGGAAAGAGGTTCACGAGAAGACAATGTTAGAGCACGAGTTCGGATCGACAGTGATGAAACCGAGGTAGTAGACGAATTCGTGTATCTGGGCTCATTGGTGACCGCAGATAACGACACCAGCAGAGAGATACAAAGGCGCATTATGGCTGGAAATCGTGCCTACTTTGGACTCCGAAGGACGCTAAGATCGAACAAAGTTCGCCGAACTACAAAGCTGACCATTTAAAAGACATTAATTAGACCGGTAGTTCTTTACGGCCACGAAACATGGACATTGCTAGTGAAGGAGCAACGTGCCCTCGGTATCTTTAAACGGAAGGTGGAAGGCGGAACGTGGGGCAGGCGAATGAACCTCGAATTGCATCAGTTGCTGGGAGAACTTCCCATCGTACACATCGCTAAAACTGGTCAGCTACGATGGGCTGGGCATGTCGGAAGAATGGTTCTCGAAAGAGAAACGGCGGGTACAAGAAGAAAAGGCACGCAACGGACAAGGTAGATCCATCAAGTAGAAGGCGACCAGCGGACTCTCCGCAGACAGCGAGGCTGGCGAGGCACAGCCATGGACCGATTACAATTGAGACAACTTCTGTGTACGGCAGAGGCCACACCGGCTTTGGTCTGATTGGTTAAGTAAGTAAGCCAAAAGTCCACCCACAGGCAAAAGGGGCACAAACTAACCTTTCTAGAATCTATGCTCCCAACGATAAAATACAAATTATCACATTATTTAACTCTATACGGACACTCTTTCTGGAATCGCTCTATTTCTTGCTCGCTTCGGCACATGCTATGCAGTTGGTCTCTCCGGTGATAAGAAAAATGGTTTATTCAAGAAGTCGTCATTTTCCAGGATGCTTTCAAGAATTGGCTGCAGTAGTGTGAGATTAGATAAGATTATATAAGCTTTATTGAATCACGAAATACAGGTCTTTTTGTGCATACCAATTTACTTTTAGTCAGCCTTTAGAACCCGCTTGCTGAAACAAAAAAAATGTATTAGATTGAGAACCTTCCAGTGGACAATTCACCTCATGGCCGTGATATCACCGTTTTGGCACAAACCCTCCCAGGCAAACGAAGCGAAGAAAAGAAAACACGAGCATTTGTCGAAAAAACACTTTTCTTTTTTTTTAAATCATTATCTTATATTTTCGTTAACTCACGTTATTGATTCTTAAAATTACAGTTTTCCTTCCTTTTCTTTTATTAATTAATATCAAAATGAGTTCTATACTCTTAACATTTTTTTCAGTTTTTTTTTACCATTTTCCATATGTTTTCTCCTTTTTTATTATTTTTTGCTGTTATTTTATAATTTATGTAACAGTTTATTTTTATTATAACAAACAACATTAGGAATTAGTTTTACTTGTTTTCTTTATGTTTTGCCTTTTATATGCCGAACGATCGCACCAAGCGTCTGTCTGTCTGTCTGGTGTGATTTCTTGTCTGTTGTTAAAAAAAAAATTTTGTTAGAAAAAGTGCAATCATGCATTTTTTTTTCGTCAACCGTTCGTTGCCTATGCCTGGATTCGATCGCCTGATTCGCACAGCAGCACAGTTAGCAAATGCACGACGCTTGGTGCGATCTTTGTATGCTTGTCCTCGTGTGTTGTGATGGCTTTGCATTTTCGTTACGTTTTCTTCCTTCTTCTTCTTCTGGTTTGTTTACACGTTTCGATCCCCTCCATACAGGATGGGGGAAAATGTGGTATAAGTGAAGTATTTACGGAGATTGCTAAGATTCTAAAGTGTAACTAAAACGCCTCTAGACGACTACCCTGTGTGTACGAACGAGTCAATTGTTTCTAGTGTTGGGAGAACAAATTATTGCCATTGTTTTTTCTTTTCTTTCTTTTTTGTTGTTGGTTAATTCAGTGCCGATGGAAGAGGAAGTAGAATTGCTTTGTTTGGGTTGAAAAAATAAAAACAAACTTTTCCTAGTGGAACTTTTCTCGCCCATCCAGCACGTGCGGGGATCGCATTCTGTTGTAGGTTGCCTTACTTAAAACACAGTTTTTTTTCACCAAGAAATTCAACTACCACTCATTAGCTTATTTGTTAAATGATTTTTGTTTGTTTCTGTTAGTTTATCGTTTGGCATTATATCGAAGCTTGCTTTGGAATCTGCTGACAAGTAATGTCGAGCAATCCGTCCCAGGGGACCGTTTCTGCAGAGCCTTCTTTGCTTTAATAGGGTTGTATAAAAAATTATTCGTATTTTTCTAGATTTCTTGTTATTTTTTTTGTTAATTTTTAAGACTGCTTCGAAACGATCGTTTGACGCGGATTGCCAGCCTACGGTATACGCACCACATATATGTTTGTGTGTCTGTGTTTGTTTGTTTTTGTGTTTTTTTGTGCTTGCAGTTTTCCAATTATGAGTTAAGTCCTAGTGAGTGGTTTCCTCGTTATATTCAATTATCAATTTCGGGTACCAAGTTTCGCATTCTCTGTGCGCTGCATTCTGATTACAATATCCATTGATTTCATTTTACGTGTTGTTCGGTAAAACGTTCAATATGTTCTGTTTTGTTTCAAACATTTTTTTATTAGGCAGTGATTATCAACTTCATGCGCATACGCGTAAGGTTCGTGTGTATTTAGTGTGCACGTTTTGATTTGACAGATTCCAAAGCTGGTTCGAGCCACACAAGGCTTGCTTTCTGTCTGTCTGTTTGTCTCTCTGTCTGTCAATGAGTGGGTTTTGTTTTTGTTTTCTATTTGCGCTAAAAACCAGACATTTAAAACACAGAAATCCGTCCAAATCTTCCGTCCTGTTCGGGTTATTTCCTGTCGTGTGAGTGGGGTTTTTGTTTGCTTTTGTTTACTGTATAGACAGGATTTCTGCGATTGTGTGATCTCTGTCACTGTGGATTTTTGTTCAACAAACATCTAATCCTAGGGGTTTAATTTTGGGGGCGTTCACCCTTCTGCTTTAACTCCGGTTGGTTAGTATGTTTATGTGTTTGTAGTTTGTTTTGTTTCCTCTAAATGTGTGTTCCTGTGTGTACTGCTGCGTATTCCATTTTCGGTTGATAGGTTTTTGATTGGTGTTCAGTATTTTAAGAAAGAGATTTGCACCAGATCAGATCAGATTTTAGGACAAAGTGTAGACAAAGTTAGCCTGTTACATCAATAGAATATCACGGTTGAAGTAGATGGCGCTAGTGGAATAAAACATAGATACAAAAGGGCGAAAACACCAATGAACCTTTTCATACAATAATTGGAACAGTGTGCTCTCAATATCTGATGTAAAAAATTTCGGTAAGGTTAAGTTTAACATGTTCTAACAACCACTCTTATTACACAAAATTACGTATGTTGCAGACCTGTGCTGTGTAGCAGTGCGTCACCGAGTAAAGGGTCACCCACAATTGATACGTTGCCGATACGTTTGCGTGAATTTGACAGTTTTCCTATATGTTTTCTGTCAAATTTACGTCAACGTCAAAGCTGGAAACCAAGCTTTTGGCCGAGCAAAAAGCCAAAGAGTTGGCATGGCTAGTAGCAACGGCAAGGGCGCAAAGAGAGGCCCCGGCGCCAACTCAGCGCTAATTGCACGACGTCCAGTTCGAGAGTTGTCTCAAGCGCCGAAGGGGGCCCGAGCGACAGGGCCCCGTCAACAATAACAAGCACGGAGGCAGATGCCAATCAAAGAGGGAGACGGGCGACGACCTCAAGCGTGGCCGGGAGAGCCACTGAACTAAGGTCCGAAAAAAGAGTGCAAGCGTAACCGCGGTGAGACCCTCATCGTCAAGTACTCAGATGTCTTGAAAACGATGCGCCGGGATGCCAAATTGGCGGGCCTTGGTGCCAATGTGCGTAGTATTCGTCGTACCCGCACCGGCGAAATGATCCTGGAGCTTAAGAAGTCCACGGAGCTAAAGGGCTCAGCGTATAGAGACCTGGCAAAACAGGCCTGAGATGTGGGTGTGGAGGTACGTGCCCCCGTCTCACAGGTGACGATCAAGTGCAAGAACCTGGATGAGATCACCGCCTTACGTGTGCGGAAGGGTCCCCTCGGGACACAGGTGGCAACAATGAGGTGTGCAGTAGCTGACGCGGACATGGCGTTAAAATTGCCAAAGGTGAAGGTGGGATGGTCAATATGCCCAATTAGCCAGCACTAGCCGCCGAAGGCATGCTTTCTATGTCAAGAGAGCGGGCACATGTCCTGAAAGTGTGAAGGCCTAGATATGAGCAACATGTGCAGAAGGCGCAAGTCACAAGGACCCCCCAAAAGAACAAGCAAGTGATAAGAGCTAAGGCATTGCTGTAAAAGGCCGCGGAAGCGAGGTTGGAAAATATCGTATTTACGGATGAATAGCGCTTCACTATTCAGTAATTTGTATAAAAGCAAAACAATAGAGTTTAGATGAATAAAGAATCCGGTTTAACGGCCACTCGGCGACAAAAACAACCTGCTTCGGTAATGATTTTGTCCTTGAAAAGGTAAAAATCATTCAACAGACCTAATAAGTTTTACAGAATGTTGTCAAAGCAGCACCAACAATAGAAACAGAGTATCAGCAAAACAGAGGAGGAAGCAGCAATTTGTGTGGTTGCGAACGTGTCTGAAATCCTTGTTCGGATTACTTCGGATTACGACAAAAAGCATCTGGACCAGAGGGCTGCAGGTCACCTTCTAGCAGGCCCATATGAACCATTAATTTATTTCCGGATAATTCAAGTTATCCATTGCATTCTACCGTTTGTTGACATTTGGCTCAATGCTTTCGAAAACATACCCTGAGCGTCGATGTAGGCAGGTCTGTCTGTTTAGACTAATTCAGAGTTAAAATTTGGACCAGATTGTATCTTTGAAAATTTTGCTATACTGATTGGGCAGTATAAAGCCTGGGACATACATCCAACGTACAGCGTTGTACGAACTGTCAAATACTTTGATCCAGTACAAAAAAAAACAGGTTCTAGACTAAAGGTTCACAACGCTGTACGTTGGATGTCTGTCCCAGGCATAAGCTAGTGTAGTCTATTTCAGTATAATTATTGGAATCTACAATGAAGCCTACAGTTGCTGGAACTTAACTGAGTCCTTAACCATTTCTGAGTGTTTTAAGGATTTGAATGAAAAATGAACTCTGACGTTAAGGTTGAGGACAGGACAGTGAATTGCACAACTTTTAGATCAGCTGTTCATCAGTCCTTTCTAGTTTATCAGTTCCCTTACGGCATTTGAGATGATCGTAAAAATACAGCATCATCTCGTAAATCTGAACCTCATCGATCCGACGTTACAGAAATCGACAACACGGTCTCTCATTTAACTTTTCTTTTCACATTATTGAGTTGATTACACTGATTTGCATGGATTTGACAACTGGGTAATCGGGTCAACCACGCTTATTTGGCCACAAATCAGACGGATATAAATTTCAATTAAATCGAAAAATCAAATCATTAGAGCCTTACTGACAAACGTAAACAATGACATCTTCCGTAAGTTTTTCGTAATACATAGTCTACTTATGTCAGCCATCTACTATATCGGATAGGAAGGCTCTTTTTTTTTTAAATGATCGTGAGGGATTCATTATATAAGTTTTCAGATCTGGATCCGCTCTGGGTCCGACCCAACATCGATGATGTTCGCTCTCAACTTTTATCGAAGTCGAACCTGAATTCACCAACTCACACATACCTGAACTGTCAAAGTAAAATGTTTATGTTTGTTTATGTTTATGTTTTGCACTAATACTATCATACTGACTTGACTCTGGATCCGTTTTCGATCGTCAATTGAGAGTCAGAGTCAGGGGGAGGAATTTTACAAAAATATTATTTCTGGTGTAGTTCAACTTGACTGGATTTTTACAAAATTTTAATAAAATAAAATTCCAGAAATGAAGCATTTTTAAGTTACAAAATTGAGCGTACACCTTCACTATTTTCAAACAAATTCGTTTAATAAACACAATATTGGCAATTTGAAGTGATTTTTTCTAGCAGTGCATACTGTCAAACAATTCTGTGCATTGGCAGCGATCATGCCTGGGGCAGACATACAACGTACAGCGTTGCACGAACTGTCAAATACTTTAATCCAGTAATCAAAAACAGGTACTAGACTAAAGGAGTACAACGTCTGGCAGTTTATTTTGTTTGGATCAAAATGGCGACCACCAGGAAAGAAACTGATATTGCCACGCGCACTCAAGTGATCAATATGTGCCTTCGTGGAAAATCGTTGCCATTGAAAGAACTTATTCCAAAGTGCAGAAAATCGTAGGAAATTCGAGGGAACTTTGAAGAAACGCACAGGAAGAGGTCGCAAACGGATCTTGACCGCTGGGGTTGATCGAGGAAGCGTGCGAACAATAAGAAAATAACCTAAGACAAGTATTCAGAAATTTGCCAATCGGGAGATCTGTCAGTACTCAAACCATCCGGCGTGTGGCTCACAGACACAATCTGAGCGGAAGGGTTGCTCGAGAGAAGCCCCTTCTTTCAAAAGCAAATATTGAGAAGCGACTGGATTTTGCGACGGAGCATATTGACAAGCCGTTAGAGTTTTGGAACAAGGTGGTTTTTATCGATATTTCGATCCGATGGAAAACTGATGGTTTGGATAAAACCGAATTCGTCGTTGGGGGTCAAGCATTTAAGCCCTACTGCCATTACACGGAGGAGGCAGCGTCATGCCGTGGGGTTCAATGGCGGCCAGTGGTGTGGGTGCTATGGAGTTTTTCGACACCAAAAAATGGGGTATTTGAACATACTGAAGCGTAATCAGCCACCTTTCGTGCAAAACGTTGGAGCTATCGCGTGATTATTACTTTCAGCAGGACAATGATCCAAAACACACGTCGCACGTTGTACGAGAGTGGTTGCTTTACAATGTTGCTAAGCAACTGAGAACCCCTCCGCAGTCACCGGATTTGAACCCCATTGAGCACTTGTGGTGGGAGGTTAAGCACCGATTGAATAACACAAAAAAAGCTCAAACTGGCGATTCGGGGGAGATTTGAAATGGTATTCCAGCAACGGTGACCAGGGAGCTGGTGGAATCAATGCCGCGACGACGCTTGAAGGGTGTTCTGGATGCCAGAGGTGGTCATACGAAATACTAAAAAAACGAATTTCAACGATTTCCGACATTATTTAAACTCATTTTCTATAATAATCATGAGTTGTACGCTCATTTTTGTAACGTCCGAATGAGCGATTTTTTAATTTGTTGTTGTTTTTGTTTCTTGCATGCATTAAATACAAGAGAAAAAGATTGTTTCTACCATGTGTTCAAGTTGTTTGCTTTTATTCACTTATAACCCTGAAAAACTTGGAGATTTCTTGAAGAATCACACATGTACGCTCAATTTTGAGACTGACTGTAAAAAAAAGGAAAAAAAAGGTGATCTCTAACAATAGATGCAACATTATTTGCCCAATGATTAAGTATGAAAAAAAGTTTTTCATAATTTTTGTTAATTCAATGTTTTCCTAGGAGAATATTTTTCTCTCTTTGTTAAATATTTATCTGGAAAATAAGCCTTTTGAAAATTATCACTATCACTCCATCCCAAAACAAACACGATCGTGATAAAAACAAAGTAGGTTTTGACAACGTCTAAACCATCCATGGTTGCCAATAAGAATAAAATTTCGATTGTAGTTTGTGAAACACAAAAACACCTTCTGCCACCCCAGAAACACATTCGTACACGATCAACACAAACACAACGTGGGGAGAGTTACTCACCACCTGGATGTTGCCTGCTTTTTCTTTAAATTTTAATGAATTGTTTCTCTTTTCAACCGATTCAGCGCTGGACGCAACCGCACCTAATGACGGCTATCGAATAGGAATTATTTCATCGGCATAGTAGTCTATGAAATCAAAACATCAGATGATCAACCCAATCGTACACGGTAAGTCAGAAAAGCTGATTTTGTGAGTATATTTTGCACATTTTCAAGATTTTAGTTGCTACGTCAAAAAGTGACTAGTTTCTATACACGAATGAAGAGTACTTTTTACTCCTTTTCAAGTATGTCAACGGCGACAAAATATGCGTAAAAAGTGGGCTCCGCTGCGAAAAGAAAATTAACTCTGCCCGTGACTTGATGCTGACGCCATTTTCAAATTAGCATTTATTCCGTAAGCACCGTGTTTATGTTCCGGAATTGTTTTAGACTGTCACAGTGGATAGTGGAGCAATTAAGCGTTTTAAATTAATAAACTTGGGTGTGTAATTTCTTTATGCCTTTTTCACTTTCGAAGTTGAATAACGGAATTGAGCCCTTTTCAGCAATACTCGAGCAGAATATTTTTTTTCCAAAATGCGTATAAAATCATTGCGTAATATTTTCAGAAAGTGTTTTTACTTTTCAAATGGAGTAAAAAGTATGCACATTTTGACGTTTATTCAGTGTACCCAAATTAGAGTGAAAGTAATATCAGCGGATGGATAGTCCTGAAGAAAATATATATACTTTGTGGCTGACGAAGTACTAGCACACCGGTCCCAAGCTTAATGATTTGCTCCTAATAACATAGCTCTCGCCAACGCAAATATTCTCTCAAAATAACATAGCTAATCAAAACAAAGCCAAAGATACTAGTACCGCAAGGTACTGAAGAGCGCAAGAGTGTACAACAAGGTGCCGATTTCAAGGTGTAGTTCGGAACTAGGGGTTCTACAACAGTTAACCAATTTCAAATCGTTAGTTGCATATTAACTGTTGGTAATATACTCCTTTTTGGCGTAGTCCCAGTTTTCCTCGAAAGAGCATACTATACAGTCATAAAAGCGTAAATTGAGATTACCGTGTAGATTATTTTTCATTGCGGTGAATCGGTGAGTCGATTGTTAAGAGATGTGAGCCGATAATTGTGATTTCACTCGATATAATTCGATTCTGATTTTCAAAGGAGTTTATCATTGAACAACGTTTTAGATTCAACGAAAAAACGAGTTGTGCACCCCTCGGCGAAAGCCTTTTCATTACCAAATTAATTCCATCCTCTTGATATGGAACCAATCTCACCAATCTTTTGTTCCACAGCCACGCGCAAACGTTCGTGAATTCCATTGTTGGCCATTTTGTTTCCGTCCGTTCCTCACTAGTTCCATCCACTTCTCCATGAATCACATTTCAGAGCGAGGCAACAACAAAAAAAAAAACCGTCCAAACAAACTTCGATGTGACACATATTTTAGTCACCAAAATGGTTGCCGCAACCGGGGGAGGAAAATCATCTCGGCGCAAACAAGTTTCACTACACAAACAGTTGGTTAGCTTTAACACCACAACTACCAAACTAAAAGGAGTAACAATCGTGGCACATTATGTTTTTGCTTTGGTTTTGTTTTGCTCTAGACACTCACGTATAAACAATTACAATTTCGCTTCGCCTCCTATACCAATGATTCTATTTCTCTTTAAATATTTAACTAGTGCCTGTTTTGTGAGGGTGTTTGTGTGTGTGTGTGTTTGTGTGTTTATGTGTGTGAGTGTGTCCATTCATAGCAAACATTTCATGCCGTTTCTGCTGTTGTTTTTAACTATCTGAGTTAGTGGGTGTTCTTCACGCGGGGTGTCACTTTCAAATAGAAGCCTGCTGTGGGGAATTACGAGAAGAACGCTTGGCGAAACTCAATGTTTTCGTTTTTGCTGGTTTCTTTTTTACTTTGCGTTTATTCAGTTTTGGAAACTGTGTGTGTGTGTGTTTGTGTGACTGTGGCTTACTTTTCCAAAATGCAGTCCAATTGGAAGATCCGAGGGGAGTCGTAGTTCCCTTTGACGTTTTCTTTTGCATTTTGATACCTTCATACGAGTTGGTTTGTTTGTTTGTTTGTTCAGTTATGTTTGCTTTAGTTTACCATTTCCCGTAGTTTCTTTTTTTTTAGTGAATTGAATGTGATATTTGTTTGTTTCGTGTGTGTATGTATGTGTTTGTGACGAGACCGTCGGTGATTTCTTATCCACTTTCGTACGCATAAATGTGTGTATGTGTGTGTATATGTTAATTTCTTTTTGTTTGCTTTTTTGATTTCCTTTGTTTACTATACGTTTTCTCGTGTATGTATGTGTGTTACCTATTCTTTGGACGCTCACATTTTGCGATAATATTCTTGGTTAACCTCACTTTCCTGCTTCTGTTAAATTAGTAGTTGTTTTAGGTTTCTTTACACATTTATTACATGGTTAATTGTTATGTTTTACTTGTTTCAGTTAGTGTTTAACTTGCTTAGTTGCAGCAGTGTCATGTATTTTATGCTTTTGTCTCTGCGCTTATGGTTGTGTTTTCCCATTTACATGTTCAAATGCTTTTTGCCCGTCATTTCCTCTGTCGGCTTGGTTTTGATTCACTGTTTTTACAAAACTTGATTATTTCGACTAGTTGCTTTTATTTTCGTCCACCGCTTTGTTATGTCATTACAGGGAAGATCATTGTAAGCGTAAACTTGAGTGATCATAATTAATGTTTGATTACATTATTGGTTAGTTCATTCAGTGTGTTTGCTTGAAAGAAACATCAAATGGATTACTTCGAGAAAGTTGTTTACCCATAATAATAAACAAAAAATTGAGACCGTTAGTTTTTATTTATCGGAAAAGTTGAGCTTTTTTGGTTTAATTCTTGGATTCATCTTCCTCTTTGACTTGCTTCGTTCTCCCGTTTTACCTATGTATGTGTTAGTCGTTTGTTTACTTTCAATTAGTCTACACATCGTTTTTTTTTATCAATGCCTAGTAACTATTTCGTACAAATATATAAAAACAACTTTTTCCCCTTTTCTGTATCTTACAATTTAATATCCCGTGTGTTTAGTATGATTTTCCTTTATCTGTTTGTATGTGTTAAGTTTGAGTGTTTTCTACGATTTTCCTCCCGTACTTGCGATTGTTTTCATCTAATATCAACGCCTGTTTGTTTTTTGTTATGTGTGTATGTGGTATTTTCGTGTAATGTGACAGTGTGTTTTGTTAATTTTCAATATTTCCTAGGTTTCTTTTTGTGTTTTGGTTATTCGTTTACGAGTTTTTTTTTCTTGCTTCTCCTTCTAGTCTGTTTACGATTTTTTCTCAGTTTGTTTTTGTTTTTATTAAAAAGGGGTTTTCATATAAAATGAACTTTACAAATAAAACAACGTTACCGCACTTTCCTATCCTGTTTTTTGTTTTTTTTCACAGTTTTTTGCTCAATTATCGTTAATAACTATGTTACAGTTAAAGATTTACTGTTCTTGTATGTTTCTTCATCTGCACCTTGAAAAACCTAAACTAAAATATAATGTATTGCGATTATTTATGAAATCTTTCTTTGTTTTTTTTTGTTTACTATACTTGTAATGTTTTTCTTTTATCGTTTGTTTTTTTTTGTTTATGAATCATTTACTCGACAGTATTGTTTTAATTCATAATTGGGATAAAAAATTCATTAACTGTTACCTTTTTCCTCAATTTTAATTAAAATATTTAATTTATCTAATGTTAGTGTTATCCTTGTTTAATTATTGTTAATGCCTTGTTTATTTTTCTTCTTTTGTTTTCCTGGATTCGAACAAAAGAAAAGTCAAGAATTCGTTTACAAATAGAGCTACTAATAGTGCGTGCGTTGTGTTTTTGTCGTTCAAATTTCACGAACAATGGCACCTAATAGTAAATAACCTTCGCAGTGTCAACTGTAGTGCCTACCATAGCCGGATGTTGTTGTTGTTGTTGTTGTTGATGGTGGTGGTAGTGGTGCTGGTGCTGGTGATTGTTATGAAAGTATTGATAGTAGTAGTCTTCGTAATCATGGCTGTCTACTCGACGGCTTCGGATTGCTCGGATATCGTTGCCATGGATAACATTGTTGTTGTTGTTGTTGTTGTTTATATGGGTTCTCGCAAGTCGACGGGTGCTGTCGGCGCTGGTGCTGCTGCTAAAGCAGAGCATTGCTAGCATTGTTGAGCAGTAGTCATACGGGTAGTAGTAGTAGGATGAGCAACAGTAGCGCCCTTGGTAAAGTTGCTGACAGAAGTGGCAGATGCTGCAGTGCTGGTAGAGCAGCCCCCTCGTCGTCGGTCTCTCTCACCGCTATACGCATTCGCCGTTATCGTCGAAGCGGTCGCAGTTGTTCATAAACAGATCGTCATTGAGGTCGTCCGTATCAAGCAGGGTGTCGTTGATACAGACGTGTGGTGGAACACTGACCGGTGGCAGTGGTGCCGGTGGAATCTGCATCGGTTCGCTGTTGTTGATGCCATGTAGGCTGCCGGAAAGGCTGCCGCCACCTTGCAAGTGGCGTCGGCTGGAACCTAAGCCTGGAAGATTGTAGGAAGGATATACGCGGTTAATCTTTTCAGTATTCGGTCCTTAAGGATGCAAACATCTATTCGACTTCGCCTGAGAGTGCTTGCGGGTTTCACGTGTTTAGGCTTCGCGAAGGAAAAATTACTAGGCATAACCTCCAAGGGCTTGCTTGGATTTGTCATGTCAGAGAAACTTGCTTCATTTTTCGTAGTCTGCTTGGATTTGCCTGTGGAACCCTGCTTGACTCTGGCTATGGAAGCCTACTTTCAACCCATGTCACACAACTTGTTATGTAATGATCAAAAATTCATCTTTAAGACATGACTCATGTATTTTTCTAGTACACATAACTTAGTTTTGGTATCTTATATGACCAAAACAGCGCAATAAATCGATCTGTTTGAAACATCTTTAAGGTCACACAAAAAGTTTTTATAGATTTAGGACATTCAACATGATGATGTCTTATCTTGATAGATTCTAGCATCGTTATAACAAATTGGTTATAATCAAGAAATTCCAAAGTAAAAACAAAATTTGCAGAACAAATTTAATGCAGAAAAAAAGAATGCCAAAATTGGTCTCCGAACCAGAGATAGTTCGCACTAATGTTACGCCGGCGCGTGAGATTTGTACCTTCACAGAGGATACAACCATAATTCACCGCAGATAAAGCAAAGTGCTCTTTTATTCGGTGGTGAATAGATAGAGCGAAAGTGTGCGCCTGTGATGGGATTGCTTGGAGTGAGAGAATCACTCTCTCTTTTAAATGACCGCTCTCACGTGCTCTCATCCGTCTTCGCCCACGTGCTCTCGCCTGCGATCACTACCGCGTACACTTGTGTGATTTCTTTGCTATTTCTGTGATTCGCTAGTGCGATTGAAAAGTGAAAACGTCGTCGGAGTTGTAGAAAATGTCCGAAAAAAGGAAGCAGGAAGAAACATTCTTCTTTCTTCCTTTGTAATCTAGCGTCAAAGCGAATTTGCAATTACTGCTGTATATTAGCAGAAGAGCCAACGGCAGTGAGCTCACTGGGGCTCACTGGGGCTCACAAATTTGAGAGCTCTTCTTCTCACTCTAGTGCGATCGAGTATAGTGTGAATAAAAACCATTTTTTCCACTCACATGCGCTACCCGCAAGCAAACACGGGGGTAAATATAAACAAGAGAGAAAAGTTCTCGTTGAAGTTGGAAGAGTGTGTGGAAAAATTTAAATCTCTCTCTAAAACACTGCTAAACTCTCTAATCACTGCTTCGAACTATACTTCTTTTGCATTAGATTTAAAATTTGGTGTATTTATTTTTCCTCATTTCAATGATTTCTTATACTTCAATATGGCGATAGGAAGAATTCACAGTTTTGCCAAAAAGCCAATGTATCTTCGCAATGGCTACTATAAAACTATTTGGTCATTTGGTAACTTCCCTCAATGCCAATTCGCCGTTTAATGCATTTACTGGAGGCAAAATGGTTTCATAATACTTTTTCAACTAACTATAATAAGATAATATGAATGAGTCCTTAAACGGCAATTCAAAACAGCATTTTACGAGTTCATAAAGTCAAAATAAAACCTTTGATTGCAGTAAAATTTTTTTTAGAAGACAAGGTTTTAAAGATGTTGTAAATAAGCTGTGTAAGTTCTCATAAACCTGACTAAAATATGAAACATAATGGCAGCTCTTGCTACCACAATAAAACCAAACTGATTTCTAGTGGCTTTCATAAAACTTCAATATAACTTAGTAAAACTAGATGGTTTTGGCAACGTTACTTGGGCAGCCATCGCTTTAGCATTTCCGGGTGTTCAGGTGGCCACGTACCGGAAGTAAAACGTGGCAAATTGGATGCAAAGGCTCAAAAGCTGTTGTTTGTTGGACACTGCGAAGACCGTGAGGCTTACAGGTTCCTTGACCCGGAGACCAACAGGATCATCATTAGCCGGGACGCTCGTTTCGTTGAGCTGCAGAAGGGTTCCGTGGCAATGGACCGTCGCAACGATCGGCATGCTGAAGAATGTGTAGTGCTCGACTGGGGAATCAACGAAGCTAGGAGGAGCAGGTAGTACAGCAACAGGTTCAGGAGGAGTTTCAAGAGTCCGATGAAGAATATCACAATTTGGAGGCCAAAAGAGAGATTCCCGACGAACAAACCGCGCAAGACAAAAGTCAGCGAATTGTTCGGAGTAAAAGAGGTGTGCTTCCGGAGCGTCTTCGCGATTATGTGGTGGACGTAGCAATGGCTGTACAGCAAGAACCTACAAGTTATGTGGAAGCTCGCAATGAAAGAGGAGTACGATACACTTCTTCAGAACCGGACCTGGAAACTCGTGGAATTACCTACCGGAAGGGAACCCATTGGCTGGACCGCGTCGGCAACGTGGCCCGTTTTAAAGCACCTCTTGTTGCGCAGGGATTCTCGCAAAGTTCTGGTGTGGAGTACGACTCGATTTTTGCGCCGGTTGCATCCCAGAACACCTTGCGGGTCCTGTTAACGGTGGCGGGGTACAAATGGATTACCGTGCATCATATTTGACGTTAAGTCAGCGTATCTCTATGGACGGTTGCTGGAAGACATATATATATATATATACAGAGCAACGGAGATAATTCGTTCAACCAGGTAAGGAGAAGCTAGTCTGTAAGCTTGAAAAGAGCCTATATGGCTTAAAGCAGGCGGCTAAAGTGTGGAATGAAACCATCAACAGAATAGTGAAGGAGTTGAGGATCAAGCAGTCAAATACTGATCCATGCCTGTTTGTCAAGGTTTTGAGGAATGGTGAGCGTGTCTATTTGTTGATAAATGTGGATGAACATGTTGCTTGTTAGTACCGAAGGCGAAGAGATAAAGAGAACCGAAAAGGAGCTGGCGAAGAAGATGAAGCTTCGACGCTGGGAGAGATCTCGTTCTTCTTGGGAATACGTAATACTAAAGGACGATACGGTTCACAATCTGGATCAAGGAAATTACGCGTGTAGAAGTCGCGTGAAATCGTTTATTTAAGCAAAGTCAAGGATCTAAATTGCTTTTATCAAGTTCAATTAGTATAAAATTCAGGAAAAATATTCAGTTAGGCTTCCGCTTTACCAATCCGAATTGCCGGGCACTACGCTCGACCCATGCGATTAAATATTGTGCAGCCGTGTCCACCGTTCATTAACCGCATGAAAGCCAGTTTGCCATGAACTTGCTGCTCGTCAGTAGCAGATTCTTTGGTCTTCTTTAGGTTCCGCTTGACGAAAAGCCCAGTATTCTCAATTGGGCGGAGCTCTGGCGTGTTGGGAGGTTCTTGTCCCTGGGAACCACCTGCACGTTGTTGGCGGCGTACCACTCCATGGCCTATTTACCGTAATGGCAAGATGCCAAATCCGGCCAGAACAGACGTTTATTCAAACACTCTTTCACGTAAATTCTTGGTTGACAGTCCCGGAAGCTATGAAAATGCTGCTTTCAAGCCACGAGGTACAGATGGCTTGCCAAACCAGATATTTCTTTGCGAACTTTGACAGTTTCGTGTGCTTGAAAATATCTGCTACCTTTCCCTTCCTTTTGCCGTATAAAACTCCTGTCCCGGAAGCTGCTTGTAGTCGGCTTTGACGTAGGTTTCGTCGTCCATTACCACGCAGTCAAACTTCGTCAGCATCGTCGTGTACAGCCTCCGGGATCGCGCTATGGCCGTCGTATTTTGTTTATCATCGCGATTTGAGTCGACTACCTTCTTGTAAGTCGATAGTCCGGCTCGTTTTTTGGCTCGATGCACGGTTGTAGACGATACACCCAGCTTATTGCGGCATCTCGAAGAGATAGGTTAGGGTTTCGCTTGAAACTACCGGCAACTCTCTTTGTCGTCTCAGCGGCTTCCGGTTTTCGATTTCCCCGATCCCGATCCTTGTTCCTTTTTTTTAGACGTAGGACTTACGTCTCTCTTTTTTATTCCTGTATAGGGGCTCCGTTCTAAAATTTCTGAAATCGAAAGCGGGTTTGGAGACTTTGAACGCTAACATCTCCTCTCTGACCCACAGAAATTTTACGATAAGTATTTCATTCGAAAGGAAGAAAATCAAAGCCGAATGCCTGTGACAAACTCAATTCATTACATTTGTTTGAATAAATTAAAAAGTACTCACAAGAAAAATTTCTGAACGGACAAAGCTATTGGTCGGAAATGACTTCATATTTGCGCTACGCTCTGATTGGTTCATACTGTCACAGTAACCGTGCCAGCAATTATGGAACATGTGGGAACGACCGAAGACCAACAATCAGTTCTCGCTGTGCATCCGTATGCGATAGACCTGTTTGGCGAGCACGTTGGTAGAAAACGCCGCCCGTGAGAAGAAGAAGACGAGGAGCTGAAAATTTTGTTTCTCCGGTGTGACCATTTTACAGAAAGGTGTCCTTCCAAACGTCCTGCAGTCCAAGGACGGTACATTGGCGAGCAGTCGTTGCTCAGAGAAGCGTTGGTGCAGTTTGCTGTTGGTGCCGATGCTCCCGGCAACCTCGTTGCGAGAAACATGGCTGCTGAAGCCACCCGTGACGAGACAAGAACCAATCATCCCACGTCACCTGCAGATAGCCAGCCACAACGATGAGGAGCTGAACGAAAAAAGAAAGCCCAAGGGGAATCGCAAACTATTTCTACCCCGTCAACTAAATCCGTCCGTTCGTTTACGGTAGCCATGGCGAAAGTAGAAGGTTTATAATTACCGCAGGCTTCGTCGTATTTTGCATCGGCTGGATACAGCCGAGCGCCCATTCACGGTGAGATCATCGAGCACAAGGCGGGTTGCGGCCGTTCGACGGGTTTTCGTGACCGGTAGATGCAGCAAGTGCCGAAGCGGAAGACGGAAGGCAGGGTAATGAAGTCCTCCGTACCTTGGACCGCGAGGTCGGTTGCAACCGGCCAGACGGTCACAAAGTATTTATCCAACATGGACATTGTCGTGAGGAAGCGAAAGTTGAGGCCAGCCTTGCTTCTTGAGGATGAAGGTGCTCGTCAAGTATATCTTCCCTGCGAATCACAATGTGGTTGTGATCATCGATGACAGGATGTGCCTGACCCTCCACGGCACTGACTGGTAGTGGGCCGGCTATTTAACGTCCCCAGGAAGTAGGTAAGCGACGATGTAAAGTACAGCTCTCACACGAAGTTCCCAAGAAAGGTCCTCATGAGGCTGACAATTAGTGAAAAAAGGGTGTCATAGACCAAGGGTAAGCCGCTTAGAACCGTTTACCAGCCACGATGTCTTAGATACTAGACGAATATTTTTCCCAACAACGGCATTTAGATTTTCAATCCATACCACATGTATGGCACACTGAGGCACAGTTTTGACAGTTGAGCTTATAGAAATATGAAACCAACAACCTTGCCAATATGCATTGCCTGGTTGTCAGGCTCAGGCCAGGCCAGACTCATCGGCACCTTTGGCACATACCGAAAACTCCCAAAACATTGAGAAAAGTGTGCTGAGCGATCCACCCCTTGTCAAAGACACTCTTCTTTTCTTGGGAACCGGTCACCGGGGAGGTGTACAGCAAGAAGTGTTTACCGGAAGCTGCGGACTTCATTAAGAAATTCCACCCGAAGGACGTTGTCACGTTCGGGCTGGATCTGGCCTCGGCACATTACGCGAAGTGGTCGCTGGAAAAGTTGGAGCGTTTGACGTCTCCCAGAACGCCAACCCGGCCCGTTGCATGGGTTGGCGTTCTGGGAGACGTCAAACGCTCCAACTGCGTCTAATTGAAAATTTCTGGACGAACCTGAAGCGATGGATCTATTCGAACAATTTCGTGGCGAAAATGGAAAAGGAACTGATCAATAAGGCGGTCAGAGAGTTGAAGAATATGCCAACATCCTTCTTTTCCATGGCTTTAGCCAAAGTTCCGGACAACTGCCGTAGGGAGTGGAGTCATTGTCTCCTCTTTTATTTCAAGCGTTATATCGGTATATCCATAGTTGATTCCATATGTCAAATTGCTATCACTAAATTCTAAGACGAAATACGTAGTTTTAACTGTAACATGGCGTGAGAGCGTTATATTCGACGTTATATTCGCGGCGAATACTCGCAAATTTTACGCCGAATACACGCTCCCACGCTGTAGGCACAGAGAACAGACATCCAAGCTGGAGTGCCCTCCGAGTGTAAATTTCTGTAACCGCCATTTTAAAATTACAGATCGTTTCCGTTAGTTCTAGTGAATCGTATGTTGATGGCGCAACCTGCAGGTCTCGAGATTTGATAGTCTGTCAATTTTAGTTTGGTGAAACCTAGACTAGGCGGCGCTGTTTTCCCCACGGTTTGCTTTTAAAAACTTACACAGTAAATTGGGAAAAAAAGTTCATGTCTGGATATCTGTTCTCTGTGCTGTAGGTTAGAACATTGTAATGTTAGATTCGGTAAAGTTTTAGGAGTAATCTTGCACCACAAGTTCAGCCTCCGTCATATTATGAAATTCAGCTTCGGGAATGAGTTATCGGCAAACGAATACAAATGAATCTAAATGAATGGCCGCAACCCTGTCGGCACGGCTTGCGCATGCCTGCCTGACTTTCGTTTGCGGTCGCCTGGCAGGTTCCTTCTGTCCCACAAGTGAAACCAGCAGAAACAGCCCCCGTCCCCCAGAAGCCTACTCACCTGGCGGAAGCCACCCCGTTGCAACTATAGCCACTAGATTCATAGTCTGGAGAATACAACAACGGGAGCCAATTTGAACTGTCACTTGGCGGAGCCAATCGAGCATTACATTACAGTAATGCTCGATTGGCTCCGCCAAGTGACAGCTCAAGTTAACCTCCGTCGTTGTATCCGCCAGACTATGAATCTATATTGTGACTATAGTTCCGTCTACATAAATCTAGTAGCCAAGCGCTGAGATACTCACTGATACCGGTCGCACTGGTCGTCGAGTCGTAGTGGGCTGCGTTCCTATGCAGGCCCAGCTGTCTGTGATGTCTGCGTTTTCTTTTTCGATGACAGAGAGTGCAAAGGAGACAGATTAGGAACGAGGCGGCGGCTATGCAGCTTATTATTAGAGCGCCGTGATCCTCCTCGGGAATCATGATGGTGCCTGCGGGATGAGAGCGAGATTGCGGTTCCCGCAAAAGAAAACATTCCAATGATCGGTTTTGCGTAGCGATTGAGAATCCAGGCCGCGGGTGGGGGAATTTGACCGTCAATTTTCGTTAAACATCAGCCATGCAGCGGTTGGGTTTAGGGGGAAAGAATCATTCGGTTAGTAACTGGTTTTAGGAAAACTGTTCAAGTTGTAAACGTGTTGGTTGGTTAGAATAGTATTGCATATATTTGATTAGCAGTGTGTGAAGTGGCTGGATGTCAGTGTGTTTGTGTGTGCGTGTTAATAAAGCCAAAGCGTTGGAAATGGTCTTAACATTATTCGGCACTCTGATGAAAGTCAGGACCATTTCCGCATAATTTTGTTACTGTTATTGTTTGCAATAATATACAATAGGTTCATGAGTCAAACGCTTAAATCAGAGTTCATTTTCAAAACGTCATTTATGAAACAGTAACTTAAAGTTTGAACTTAAACAAAATTTAATGGAATTTCGAAGGGTTGGCAAACTGAAACCGAACTCATTTTCTGTTCATTTTTTTTTCAATAATAGTAAAACCAACGAAAAAAAGCAGAAGCGTTAAATAATTGATTTGGATTTGCCATACGAAGTAGAAGTCGCTCGTTGTATTTTCGATTAGCGCGATTTTTGTTTCCAGAACGCATATGTGCGCGTGTTTGCATTGTGATTAGTTTAAAATACTACTAGCAAATCTATTGTTCAAGGTAATTGCATTCTGGTACGTTCCTAGATTCTAGTTTACACACAACCTAATAAGCGACGATACTTTCTTGTGGTTTTTGAGTTCATATAAGTATAAAGTTAAAAGGAAGTGCGTGATAAAGGTATAAAGGAAGCCGTGATGAAAAAAGTTGAAAATTGTGCAGATAACTCACTTGTTTGTTAATTGTTTTTTTTTATTGGTTTGGAAAAGCTAAGTGGAAGGCAGCCATGGAAGTTCCGTTGTAAGTTGCAAGTTTGGTTTCGTTGTGTTGAAAGATGTGTATTGGTGTTTGGGGGAACAAACGTCATGCACAACTGAGAAATGTTGGTCTTCAAATGTTGACTCTTACGTGTCATCCACAGAAAAGAATTCAGTTTTGTGTGTTTGTTTGTGTTCTGTTTGAAGGTTGAAGGTGCATTTGGGAACTATGGAAACGATTCCGGGCACTCGCCGTGCGGGGTTGATTCAACGCTAATGGTAATGACGATTATGGGATATCCAGATAACTGCCACCAACAAGTAACACACCGTAGAAATGGGATTGGAAGATGCTTCACCTTTTTTTTTTTTTTTATTGTAGAGTCGGTGTTTGGTTGTAGTTGTGATGGTGATATTTGTAGTTTTAGTTTGAATTGTTAAAGTAGTAGTAGTTGGTTGGAGGTTGAAAGTTGATTGTTGTTGGTATTGATTTGGGCAGTTGATTTGAGAGGTAGGTTTAAGAGAAGAAAATAAGAGAAGATGGAAGAAAAGAAACAGGTGAGTATTTTCATTCAGATGGTTCTAGTACTACTGTTTTGCCAGCTACGAGCTTTCAGCTTATAGAAGTGCTGGCAAAGCAATTGATCAGTTCAATTTGAATGTGAGGTTCATGGAACGTGTATTAGAGAAAATTAAGACAACAGCTAAAGTAGGAAACCTTAAATGGAAAATCTTTGGAACGGAGTAATAATTGACTAAATAACACTGGATTTGAAGTAAATGGTATATGAAGTAGTGGAATTCAGCACATCATTTAAAATTGGTTCATTTAGAAGCCTTATAATGTTTAATCCACACTCACAATGCGTGATTTGAAGCTTGTATGCGCAAGATCGATAGTTAAAGTATCGAAAATCTATTGGTGAATTACAGTGAATCGTTGAGTAAATATTTTTCAGAGTGTATTTGACATATTTTCTGTCAATGTGGTACGGCTGTACCATTGAAGTGCTTTTGTTTTGACGTTTCAAGTGATTTTTTCCGGTTTGATACGTTGCGGATGCGTTTGCGTGAATTTGACAGTTTTCCCATAGGTTTTCTGTCAAATTTATGTCAACGCATCCGCAACGTATCAATTGTGGGTGACCCTTAACTCACACCCCTTCTCAAATATTCTGTCAATTCAAAACAAAGCAAAGATTCTAGTACCGAAAAGCTCAAGAATGAGTTGCAAGGTGCAAGGTTAAAGGTGTAATTGGGACCAAGGGGTTCAACATCACTGAACCAATTTTTAATCGCAAGTTTCCTATTGATTGTTGATAGTGCTGCCAGCGGCAGGATAGTCATGAAGAAAATGAATATATTTATTAGCTCAGGAAGTACTAGCACACCGGTGCCAATCTCAGTCCCAAGCCTAATGGTTAGCCCCTAATAACGTAACTCACACCAACACACCCTAAAATATTCTGTCAAACTATCATACCGAATCAAAACAAAAACAAAGATAGAAACAACACTCGTACCGAAAGGTACCAAAAAGCGCAAGAGTATATGGCAAGGTGCACACTGCAAGGTGAAGAACAGTGAACTAATTTTTAATCGCTAGCTTTCTATTGATTGTTGATTGTCCTGCGGTTAAAAGATAACTTCCATTGTGAAAAATGGTGTACTTGATTCCTTAACAGATACAAGGAGCTGAGAACTCGGTTTTGCGAGAACATGAAAATCAAAGCAACTGCATCTGCATCTGCATAAGCATCTGTAAACGTTACTGGAAGGGGTTTTACCGAAACTGATCGTGAATTATTCTGAGACAAATTTTACAAATGATTCGAATGGAAGCAAAGTAATCATCCGAAGAGAAGCGAAACATCCAGAACGGATAATGGACTTTTTGACAATAAGCACATAATTTATGTTCACAGGAACAGCCCAGAAGATGTTATACCTCCTGTGGTTTACAAAAGTAAGTACAATATCTACGCCGTCTGAACTGAAAGAGTTTCAAAAGAAGAAGTATACGGAAGATCTAGTAGTGGGTGTTTCGTGGACCAATTATTAGAGCAGCGGTCCTACAAAGCTGCCCATGAGTATTTTAAGATAGTTATTCCCACAAATGACAAACCAAATGTTGGTTGGAGATAACTCGGCATGTCCGAGTCTCAATTTATGAAATAGAGAGTTGCCCTCAGTACAATCAGGGGCTGGATAGTCAAGCAGGAAATGGATACAGTTTTTTGCTCAGGAAGTCCTAGCACATCGGTCCCAAGCATAATGATCTGCCCCTAATTCACACGAACACACCCTCAAATATTCTGTCAAAATAACCAAGCGCATCAAAACATAACATAGATTCTAGTATAGAAAAGCGCAAGAATATATTGCAAGGTGCAGGCTGCAAGGTGTACTTCGGATCAAGGGGTAATACAACAGCACTCATCTAAGCTAGTCGCTACATGTGGCCTTCTTTTGGCCTTTGAAAGCCAAATGGAGAGAAATTTTATGGATTTCAAAGCAAAGCAGAGAGGGACTTTAGCAAATTTATGTTCCCTAGATTGCTTAAGAAAGCTTTGGATTCCCTGAAATATGCTAGAAAGCGTATGTAAGCTGTATTACGAGCAACTGATATTCACCCATTGGAACAAAACCAGGCTTTGAAAAGACTTCCAAAATTACCTCCGATGATGGTCAATAGTCTGATAGCTCATGAAGAGTTTCATTAGAGTCTTGAAAGATGCGGGATTTTGTCCAACAGCCGACGAATCCAAGTTGAGCCCTGACAAGATGTAACATCAGAGGATCTTAAAGGCGAGACGAGTGCTGAGAAGCCCGATAAACGTCCAAAGATACAAAAGAAGGCTGTTGAACGTCCGAAGCAACTTGAGAAAATTACTCAATGTGCAAAGATACGTTAATTTTTCATCGTTCCATGTCCATGTTCAGAAGTAGTGCGCCATATCTCTGAATCTGATGCGCCTACAGCGCACTACTTTTGATATTAGGTATAACGTACAGAAGGAGGGTAAACTCGATTATCGCTAGTCGATAAATTCGGTTGTCAACTTAAACCATGATACTAATGGTTGCTGTTCTGCTTGGAACTAGTGATTATTGAATCGATCTACGTACCACCGTCGGTTGTCACTACAGTCAACTTGACGTCCATTGAATTTCACGTTTTAGGCATTGTATCCAAGCAGGCTTATAGGGCAAGCATCTAGTGGCGAAGAACCACTTCATCTATCAACCTCTAAATCGAAACTTGCAACGGCTGAAATACAGCTAGAAACAGAGTCTTGTTCTCTGAAGCTGTTCTCTCGACGATACTGTTGAATCAACTATTTCAGAAGACCCAAGAAAGACTCAATACATATCTCCAACTCGATTTCCAAGCAACACATATTGCTTACGGCATCTGGATTGTGACTTAATTGAAACAAGTGTGTTGCTTCCTTTGGTTTGATGCCTCACCTGGTTCGATGCTTCCCCTGGCAAACCGTTGTGGTGAGCATAGTATCGGAAATACAGCACCTGACCCGAAGTGGGCTGTTCATACATGTGATTAGAGTCGAAAATTCGGCACATTCAATAGCTTCTACGGAATGCTATGAACTCGAGGATCGTGAGGCATGGTGGTTGATTCCGTCGTGATTCAGTCCGCCGTCCAACCATAATTACATAATTGAAGAATCTGAAGAACGTTCCGTGTTCGGAATTTTATTTTCAGCTACGTTCGTAGTCCAAGACCGGCATACCAAGTTCAAGTTCCAAGTCCGGCATACCTTTCAGGTATCACAATTTTGAACACGGGAACTCTACCGAATGAAGAACTGGTACCCTAAAGAAGCGCTCGAGATGTTGGATCGTTTATCCCAGAAAGAGTTATTGAAGGACAACGTTCAACCCCTAGGTGTCTGTGGTGAAGTCAGAGACAACTCCTGCCTGAACTATCTAGCATCGATCTTGTATTGTGAAGTGTTCTGGTGTTCGCAGCACTTAAGCATTTATTCCATAAACACAAAAGCACCCAATAATGCTTTCACTAAATCACGCTTTTGCCAAGATGGTACTCATGAGTACAGATGCTTCTGACATACTACCTTTCGTTTAAAGGTACAAGTCTGCACTACCGTTACAAGGCGGTGCCTGACGATAACTGGCGTTAAGCTATGCTGATCGCAGTTCTACTCTTGTCCGGTGAAATGTTCCATCGGTGAACATCAAATTAGTTGCGAATCTGGCAACTAATGCCTTTACTTTAGGCTTGGGCTCAGTTACACGATCGACGCTCCATAATCGAACGCAAGAATTCGAGGAGTTGTCCGAGCGTTGACCTACTGAAAGAATTCAAAGAATTGAATTTCTTAACGATTGCTGCTCGGAAGTTTTCCATGAATTTCCGAATCGTTCCATCACATTGAATTTTTCAAAACACAAACGTTGAAAACTACAGCTAATTCGAGTTTTTGAGGCACTGTAGAGTTAAGAATTTGTGTTCTGTAAAATTTTGAGTGATCCTTAAGCATTACCTCAAATCAACCATCGGTACTACAGTTCTCAACATGAACGAACTAAAGAACCTTTTGGTCAAAACTGAAAGTTGCCGAGACTCAAGACTCCTGACATCTTTGTCAACTGTTCACGAAGAGTTTGAGACTCACACATCTCAGCATTTTGAGGTCTATCCAAATAACATTTTTAAGTAAACCTTTACATACTTCAATTATACAACTTTTCAATTGCTGTAAAGATTAACGAGACGTTTTGCTCAACATTTATACAAGCAAATCTGGTGAACTATATCTATTTACTTGTTCAGATAATGTTTAGATAAGCCATTTTGGCTTTTACTGCAACGCTACTATGCAGCTATTATTTTACTTGTAAGTTGGAATGCGCCTTTGCAATCAGTTGATCATAAAGTCATGAAGCTATGACTCCAAAATCAATCGCCGAGATTTACCACTGTGCTATTTAGGCCAACTGATCACGCCTGGTTCCTAAATTAACTACAGCCCAAGCAACACACAAGTTTGATAACGGATGAAAATACTTGTATATGACTAGATTTGGTTAGAAAGAAGCTTACTCTACGTAAAAGCATGAAGATGTGTTACTCGGCAAACGACGGTATTGAACATCTGGGCTCCACGTCCCTTGGAAGCAACGGGACTACTTAGGTTTGTTTACATAAAGTTAGAAACCCGTTGAAACAAGTTGCACATGAAATGGCAATGTACGAACTAAACTCCGGGAAAATTTGGAAATCCAAATTGCAAATGAACAATTCTGTCAGTTGCTTGAGCAGATCTCACTCAAAATGCGAGCCACTTCCTTCGCCAATCAATAATACGACATGGAGTTTTCATAAGGGCCAATGTCGCAAACGTAAACAATGGCTTCTTTTGCGAATTTCTTGAAAATGCTAACTCGCTCAAGTAAACTACCACTTCTATTATAAAGGGGAACTCCTGTTCTGTACAATCATCGTCATAATTCACTATGATTAAGTTAGCATTCTCGAGAAATTTGCGGAAAAAGTCATTGTTTACGTTTGCGACATTGGCCCTTATGAAAACTTTTTGTCGAATAGTTCATTACACTGGAGGATGAGATAAACCCGCAATGGCAAAAACCACGGCTAGCCATTTTAACTCAAATTTGATTCGTTTTTGACTCACTTTTGTCATTAGTGAAGTCACTCAAATTTGAGTAAATGTGACTGGGATTAACTATAGACACTCAAGTAATAGACTGGACAACGTGCCGCCATGTTGTTTCCAAAACGACCATTTCCATACAATTTGACAGTTGTTTTGGATACATCGACTCACGTTGGCCGGTCTATTACTTTAGTGTCTATAGGATTGACAAGTCGACACAAATTTTTCATTAGGGCCTAACTGACAAACGCAAACAATGGCTTCTTCCTTAAATTTCTCGTTATTGAAAACTCGCCTAATCAATCCACCACGATCATTTCGAAGAGGAAGTGTTCACCTATCCGATAGAATTGGAGGCTTACATGGGTAGCTTTTGTGCCACGAGAAATTTACGGAAGAAGGCATTGTTTACGTTTGTCAGTTAGGCCCTAATGAAAATTTTGTGTCGAAGTCGAAAAATCAAAAACATCCATCTGATTTGAGTCGATGTTTTTGGTTCATCAACTTGTCAATACCAGTCACATTTACTCAAATTTGAGTGCCTCCACTAATGACGACTAAAAACGACTCAAAACAGAGTTGAAATGGCTGGCCGTACACATACATTCACTCTCCTGGTGGAAACAATAGGGGGATGATGAACCAATGACATCTATATAAGGTCTGGGGCAACGCACTGCTTGCTTGTATTGGAAGCAAAAATAATGTAAACATTCCAGAGCCGACGAGTGATGACGTAACACTATTGAACTTTCTATTGGCGGGCATAGGTACCAGATTAAAAAAATCGGTTCAAACGTTTATTATGAATGCTGAATTGTAGAAATAATCATGATATAAATGCTATTTATCGAGCAGAAGCATTTCCTCCCGATAACATGGATCATTTATAGTGAATTTAACTGAGGTAATTGAATTTATGCCACACAAACTTTCAAACGCTGAGACTCGACAATCGAGTAGCGATATAGAGCCAATTTTCCATGAACGGTAGACTGGAATCGGTTGAAAAAAAGGTTTTATAGCGCATACAATAAACAATCACGGAGCGAACAAATCTAAATAAATAGTATGACGTAGCACTTTGCGAGCTTTTGTGTAGCGTGCGCAAGGAGTGCAGTGGTATTAGTGTCATGAGCGAGTTTTGCTCATTTCACTAATATTGTTGTGGCTACTGCGCCAGACCTTATATAGACGTCATTGTTGATGAACAGAGGCATTATTATTTTGCTCTTCTTTCGTGTGTAGAGAACTCTCGGCTGTAAATCGTGAAAACGCTCATGAATCAACATCAACAGCAATCCTAGAAGATCTTATTCGCAGGAAAAAATTTCTTCTATTGTTCATGGAGTTTCTTGGAAATTATGCGTCGTTAATAGGTACGTCGATAATTATTGCGACACTTTCAAACTGCCTTACTTTTTTCAAACTTGACTGTTATTAACTTGTCTTGACCCAGTTTTTCTTTAGAGTGTATTGTTTACATCCTCATGGTTGTGCAGTTATCAGTGAGATTCCGGTCAAGGTGCATGAAAATCAAACCATTTTCGATAGGATTTTGATCACCCACAAGCAAAATCCTGAGTTGCCGCACTTGGTCAAGTCCCGCGTCGAAATATTTGGATTCTCGATTTGTTTTTGCGCGTTCATCACAGTTTTCGTTCAGCTCCTGGGTTGTGATTCTCTGTCATCCGTTTATGAATCCTTTTGAAGGACCCTTGAGAGGGTTGAATGATGTATTTATGGGGCTTATTACGGTTGTCACCTTCACTATCACTTTCACTTCACTTACACATCACCTCACTTTTTTATGCTATTACTGGTATCACCGTGATCAAAAATGAACTGAAGTGAAGTGAAAATCGTAGTAGCCCTCCGAAAATCTACCGTTTACGTCACCTTTTTCGGTGGCGTAATGATACCGTGGCAACCCTAATAACACCGAGTTCATTCTAATCGTCAATGCGGATGAACTGTTCCATATTTCTTCACTTGGGTGACATTCGTAATATGGGTTTTTTGTTTCCACTTCGTTTTCACCGTGAAGTGAAACCCGTATTAAACCCCATGCACTTGTGGTAAATGGAGTGAATTATTCGTGACCAAAGGCACTATAAACGGTGAGATTTACAAAACTGAGTGCCTTCACAAACGGTTTTCACCGTTTATGAGACCGCACGATCAAAAATCGTTGTTTTGGCCCAATTTGGCTTCTTGTCAATTCTCCACACTGTGCTGGAGTGATATGCGGCAAATTTCGGATAATTTCTACCGGAAGACATGAATCAACCAAACTGTCCTGAGCTCCGTCCGATCAGAACCGATTGGACCATGATGAAGTTCGATCTTCGGAAGAACAAAGAAAGGGTGTAGGAGGAAAAGAAAATGATGAGGCAGTGTGAAAAACTGAGCAAAACGTACCGGAAACGAAGGTTCAGGCTCTGTACAGGCCGTCATTCGCAAATGTTAAGCATTTTACTCAACCTCATCTCAGTATATAAGCTGAAATAAGTTCGTATACGAAACTACTTAAAAAATTGATTTCGCTTCGGTAATTATAGCCGATTTACCAATCAATCTAAAGTGTCGCAATAATTATCGACTCAACCTTTATGAGGACAATCTCTCTGTTTTGGCACGGTTCGTTAGATTTTTTGAAGAGTCTCTCTTAGTGAATGATAATTTTATAATTTCTGATCATTGTTGACATGTTGACTGGTTTTTTTTTTCAGGGAAACAATATCTTTTCATTGAAACTTAAAGATAATTTTAAGAGCTTGTTGTATCTTATACATGGGAAATAGCTGATGCTCAAAGACTAAATGAACCCATTAGAATTTTTTGTTTGTTTTTTAATTAATCTCAAGTGGTGGTTCAGAAGAACATTTGAGCTGAACTTCAGGACACTCTTATAGAAATTTATAGAAATCTAATGTATGAACAGAATGTTTACAAAAATTGATACTTTTCCAGTGTTAGTTAGTCAATCAGAGCAAAAAGTTAGCAAAAACGAAACCAGAATGAACAAAATCCAACTTAGACTAATGGAACCGAATCGTGCTATTACATTGCAGCAATGGAACGTGCATCTCGTTTCGTCACAACAGGGAACCTTACAAAAGTCAGTTCAGTAGAAAAAAAAAACACAAAGATGAGAAGGGAACAGACATTCACTATAGCAGAAGATGAGAAAGATTAATCTAAATATAAGAAAGGATTTCAGGTGCAATTTTTATCATCATCATCAACACTAGTAAAAGGGGCAGTCCAGGATCAGAAACTCTAGCGAATGCATCAATCTGTTAGCCATACGAGGTCAGTTAGGATTGCATCTTCCTCTCTACGAGGTTGGGAAGTGACGGGGTGTTTGATTTTATTTTAAGTATTTTTCTAATTGCTTGCTCTCAACTTCTGTGGCAGGTTCCGATCGAAAAAATGCAGTTCGCGTTTTTGAAGAAAAGCATTGGGGCATAACGAATCGGTATTGGCGGAACTGTGTTCGGTTTGATAGAAGATGCGAAAAATAGAATCAAACAAAGGACGGTTGAATAACAAAACTAAACTCCGGCTTCCAGCAAACTGAGTTTGGAACTTTGAATGGTGAGCCGATTTTTTTCTTTTCATAACTCATCGTCTTTTTTTTCGGACGGAACTGATTCGATGTAAACTGATAAAATACTTGAAATAAAACGAAATTATACTGCGAAAAAATGAACTGAAATCCGTTCGACTCACTCACGACTCACAGTGCATTTCATCGCTATTATCCGCGGCGCCGCAGTTTTTGACGCCATCGCATCGCAACCGCTCCGAGATGCAAAAGCCGGAAATCGGGCATTGGAAGTGGTACGTGGACTCGCACAGCAGCGACATCGTGGAACTAGATCCCACGGGAGAATCCTGCACTTCGGTCCAGATTATGCGGAAGCCCTAGAGGAGAAGAAGAACGTTGGAGTAAAATGTTGGAAGGTTGTTCTGCGGGTTAGACTCTCACCTGTGCACCAATGGCCTTATCCGCACTGGTGAAACTGATTCGTGCGGTTTGGCCTTGGGTCACGTATTGCCAGTTTTCCACGGCTGGCTTTTCGCCGCACATTTCTATGGGCGGCATATCTGAGTCGGGTGATAGCCACAGCCGCATAACGGCCGCTGCACAGCCCCGAGCTGAAATAGAAACGACGACGTTATCGTGGAACAGAACCGAACTTAAACTTGTATACTCACTTGCAGGTTCTCCTTCGATGGCAAAGTATTCAAAGTAGAGCATGATCTTGTACCCGATCCGTGCCGTTATGTACCAATTGCAGGCCCGTGAGGCCAGTCCCTTACCAGGAGCGTCATAGTTGGCGGGGAAGTTCGGGGAACTCACGATGCCGGAGTCTTCTCCGGAGAAGTTGCCCCCGCAGTCTCCAAACACCGATTTGGCAGTTTCGAATATGTATCGTGCCTTGAAGCCGCTGGCGACGTTTTCCTGATCGGTATGCAGCACCACCCGGATACCAACCGCTCCCCGAGGGCTTTCTACCGGACCCGGAGCGGTTAGGCTGCAATACCTTCCAAGAAATCGATCCGTTCCATCCCGGTACAGAACGTACATCTCCAGCCAGTCTTCGAAACACACGGAAGCTCCATACGCTCCGAAAGTCGTATTGGCACCGTCAGCTTTAACCTTGAAGTGGTCGAACACGATCGTGACCTGTTCGTTCGGGGTCGCCACGAACACGAACGAACAGTTGGTTTCCGACGGATAGTTAGAGGGATACCGTGGGCTGTTGAACTCGCCCTTCTTCCGTGACGTGCTGCGATAGGTGAAGCTACAGGTTCCATCCGGGGCGGCCGTTCCCGGTATCTTGTACTCAGTCTCGAAGGTGTACTTCGCCTTGAAACCACGCCCCTGGAAGTCTCCTGAACTGAACACCATCACCAACCGAGGCCCGTCACTGATGACGGCGTGCGGGATCTCGTTGCCGCACAGCTCGTGATCGAATTTATCGTACGCATCTGCTACCTCCTGACCCTTCAGATAGACCTTGAGGTAACCATCCGTGCAGTTGGAACTGGAACAAAAAAAAAAAAAAAGAAAACAACGGTCAGTAATTTCCATCAATTTATGTCGCTTACTGATTGGATTTGGACAGGTGGAGGGGGAAAACGTTCAATCATCGTTAGTTTTGTCTGCACGGCCAGCGAGAAAGGAACTAGTTTTGAGAGAAAAAAGAGTGGTTTGTGTTCCATTCTACTACCGACTTCTGGTCTAATTTCGCTCAAATTTATCTGTTTCCGGTTGATTAGCTGTCGTTATCGTTCGTTCGAAATTGGATGTGTGATAGGGAGATAAAGAGGGAGAGGGGAATCGAGTCCTAATTTATCTCTATCGTCTTTGGCAATTGGGGCCACCCGTTGCGATTTTTCCTTCTCATTGTTTGTTCACGGTAGGAAAAGGAAGTGGAAGGAAGGCAATGGAAGATTATGATTGAGTGACGATAATAGCCAGTCATCAGCGTCTACTTACTCGCCCTTTTGCTCGCCTTTCGGAATCTCGAAAATCGAAAACTCCAGCTTGACTCGTTCCAGGTTCTGAGCGTCTTGCATGCCGTAAACGAAGTATCTGTTGGAAGAACGTGATTAGTTTAAATTTCATGCCATTTGCGTCTTAAATTAGGTTTTGTGCACGTCATCGTTACATTCGAGCGTTTGATTAGTGATGTCCAACTTACCTACAAACTACTTTCGGTATATACGGGAAAGGATAATTTGGCGAGTATACATATCCGGTCGATTCTTTCTTCGATAAGATTTTTTGATCACATTCGGAGCCTCGTATATGCATTCCGTCGTTTTCACCTGCACGAAAATAAATTATGTTTGAAATTATACCAAATCGCTGACCCCTGCTTCTGCTCGAGATACTCACGAATAAAATCTAATTTAACAAAACTTTCACTAAATTCAAAAATTCCCTTAAAACCACGATTCTGCGTGTTGGCGGTTCGTTGCAGCGTCGAAAAGTGCACGAACAGAAACTGCTCACTCGAGTAGAGGACCAGGTTCCTCTGTTGACCGCAGTACGTCCCGATTACGGCGGATGTATTGTCCTGTCCGTCGAACACTCGGACGTAATCGAATGGGCAGCTGAAAATGGGAGTGAAGAAACAAAATATATTTAGAGACATGCAGTGACATTGATGATAGTCTACTAGGAGTTCTAAAGATCCATTTTTATAAACCTGTGTATTAAAATGATTTCAATGCTTTTTTGAGAACAACACTAAAGCTGTGAATTGCCGGGTCATTCGTTTAACACCTGCCATAAGATTTTGTACAGTCTCCTTGTCCACTGTATTCGCCGCAGAACGCCAGTTTGCCTTGACCTGTTTCTCGATCACAACAGCTTTTTAAGTCTTCTTAAGGTTCCGCTTGACGATAGCCCAATATTGTTCGATTGGGCGGAGCTCTGGCGTGTTGGGAGCGTTCTTGTTGTTGGGCAACACTTGAACGTTGTTGGCAGCATACTACTGCATGACCTTCTTACGGTAATGGCAAGGATGCCAAATCCGGCTAAAATAGAACGGTACGATTGTGTCGCTTCAGAAAAGGCAGTAGACGTTTTTGTAGGCACTCGCTCAGATAAATTTCCTGGTTGACGGTTTCGGTCGCAATGTAAACGTTGTACTTCAAGTCACAGGTACAGATGGCCTGCCATGCCAGATATTTCTTCGCGAACTTTGACAGTTCAATGTGCCTGAATATATCTGCCACCTTTCCTCGTCCGGTTGCCGTATAGAATTTCTGTTCAGAAAGCTGTTTAAAATCTGTCTAGAAGTAAGTTTCATCATCTTGTACCACGCAATCAAATTTCTGCAGCATCGTCGTGTACAACCTTCGCGATCGTGCTTTGTTTATCGTCGCTGTTTGGAGTTTCCACTTTCTTGTAAGTCGACAGTCCAGCTCGTTTTTAGCTCTATCCACGGTATGAAGGCGCCACTCCCAGATTCTTTGCGACATCTTGGACGGAGAGGCTGGGGTTCCACTCGTAACAGCGGGCAACACTTTTTGTCATCGCTGTGGCCTCCGGCTTTCGATTTCCCCCGATCCAGCTTTCCTGGCTGTCGACAAACGTTCACCGAACACTTTTAATACGTTGGTAACAGTTGATTTAGCCACATTCAACGATTTCGCCAACTTGGCGTGAGAGTAGTTTGGATTTTCGCCATGCAAGTTCAAAATTTTGATGCGTTGCTTCTCTTCATTCGACGACATTTTGATAACTGATGTGCTAACCTCAAAATCAAAACAGAGGCATGATGTTACACGCACACATCTTCAAAATGAGGGGTGTGCAAAATTTTTCAATGCACGATGAAAAACAAAGCGTCAAGTTTAAGTCAACCAAATTTTGATCGAAACACCCTTTAGTCTTGATAATACAATTTTAAACCCCTAATAAAAGTTCCCATTTGTGTGCACTGCTGAACACCTGCTATAAGTCCAATTTAGGACTGTAACTTTCATAAATTACGAAGGTGGGCCATGGCTTTTTTAAAAAAATGACCACCCCAGAACTGTCAACAGGCCACTACCAGTTAACTCCTGTCAAAGCTGCGTCAATTAGTTTGTGTTTGACAGCCATTGATAGTAGATTACCGCGTTTTTTGAGAAGGAAATGGTGAACAGAGAATTTCGTTTGCTCATTAAGCACTATGCAGAAGATGGTGCTCAATAATAATTAAGGGAAGGTCCATTAGTGACGTGACGCAGTAAGGAGGGGGGGGGACAAACAAAAAACGTGACGGGGGGGCGTTATTAAAATTAACTTTTTGCGTGACCTAATTAATGGACGTTCCCTAAGCAAAAAAACATCACTCAGACCAAGGTTAAGCTTGATGATGATAAAGAAGTGGTTTACTGAATTTCGTTGTAGTCGAACTAAAGGCCGACTTAAAGTTAATTGGTACGCCTCTCGCGCGCCGCTACCACGCCTCTAGTGTTGGAAATCGAAAATCTTTGACAGTGGTTTGTTTACACTTCTATAGAGAACAACTGGTACAAGTTTGATAAAAGTAGTCGCGTTCAGCAATAACGTTAGATGGAACTCGAAAGAAGAACAAATATTTTGCCCAAACATCTGGAAAATCCGGAGTCTGGTTCCTAGCTGGCTGTGCAGAAGATGGCGAAAACAACAGTTTGTCGAGTGTTCAAACCTGGAAAGGAATCAGCGGACCTACGAAAACTGAAACCAGAGATCGTCAGCTGCGCAGCAGTTGTTAAAGTGCAGTCTTTCGATCCTTGATGTGGCCAGAAGGTTCATCGCCAACTTTCAAACGGTGAAAAACATCCTTGCCAGGTAAGAATACAAGTCGTACAAAGCCAGTCAACATCCCAAGCTGAATTCCGTGGCAAAAGCATGCAAGGCTCTTGTACGACCGCGTTGTGATGAAACAAAAGGGCTGCACTTTGATCGATGACGTCAAACTCTATTAAGCAGCTTCCCGATCAACAACGTTTTATATTGCACTTGACTTGAGAATGTGTCGGGAAGATTTAAGTTCGTGTTTGCCGACAAGTTTGCGAAGATAGCAATGATTTGGCAAGCGATTTGCAGTTGTGGCCTGAAAACGGAACCATTTGTCACATCTTTGACGATGACATTCCAAGTTTACATGGAAGAATGCCTGAAAAAGCGTGTATTGCCGTTCATTCGCAAGCATAGGTGGGAAGTCATCTTCTGGCCCGACTTGGTCAGCTTCCACTACTCCAAGGTGGTTCTGGAGTGGTATGCTGCCAACAAGATCAATTTCATCCGCAAGTTAATGAATCCTTCGAATCCCCTGGAATTTTGACCAATCGAAAAATACTCGGCAATTTCAAAGCAGCGACTTTGACGAAGCAGCCGGGCAGTCAAGAACATCCATCAAATGCGGGCAAAATGGAAAAAAACGCTGATTTCTGTGCGGGTGCTGCTGCGCTCCATCAAGAGGTAAGTTCGAGATTTCGTTCGAACTGGAGAAATGTAACCATCTAATGCTGTAACTTTGAATTTTTATAAAAGTTCTATAAGGCAACCATTATTGGACTTTTTAAAGTTACTGAATCACGAATTACAGGTCTTTTTGGACGACTAAAGCAAGACATGTCTGTCATATTTGGTAGCAGCAACATATTGACATAATTGAGTTGCATTGCAGCTACTTTGACTAATTTGCAACAAATGTGCTACTAGGGGTACCAATTTACTTGTAGTCAGCCTTTAGCACGGAAGATGCTGAACTTTCTGGACGCCCAGTTGAGGTCAAACAATTGCAAAAAATCATTGAAAGTGAACGAAAATAAAAGCATAAGATGGAATCGCTTTCACTATCTGCATTGTTGTAGTGAGCCAGAGTCCAATGTTCTTGTCATTACGGTTGACTTTAGATCGGAGGAGACAAGGTGCAGCATAGGAAATGAAAGCATAACTAGTGTAGGGATCAATAGATCCGCGTTCATTCCGACATCGCCTGTTTTGCCAGCACTTCGAACGGTTGGAACTATGTTGAATTTTGGTCAATCAGTTGTTTGTCGGGTATTGGCAGAACACAAATGCGCGCGATTGCCCTCTTGAAGACACCGTTCTTGGTGTGGATGTTGACTGCTCGGATGAGCCCTTCGTTACTGGGAAAAGCTCCGATAACTGAACCAAAACGTCACTGCTGTGGTGGTAAATAATCCCGATATAAATGTTGTTGCGCACGTACGTCCATCGAGTTCGCTGCTGTAGTCTTGAGGTCCTGTAGGTATTCGGTAGACATTCGCTCCAAAAATGACTGAGATATTCCTGAATCATTTGCCATTGCGAGAGTTGGTTGCTGGATAGTTCTTCGTAGGAAGATTTTGGGATTGCAGTCAACGCTCTATGCACCAAAAAATGACCTGGCGTAAGGTCGTCTAAGCCATCAGGGGAATTGCTTAGCTGCGTTAGAGGCCGAGAATTTTAAAAATGACTTGATTTGTGGAATCAGCGTGTTTGGTAGTGACCAAGAAATTCACAAGTATGCGACGGAGCTGCGTCGGATTTGACCGCTGCTTCCCGAATGCCTCGAAGTGAGGTGATCTCGGAGGGATCCTCCAGACGGTTTTTTGGGTGCAAGAAAGCATCAGGTATTCATTCAAAGTTCATCGAGCTCCGACGAAGCTTGTCACAGTTGTCACAGTAGATGCCGTGAGGTACTTCTCCAATGGCTGCAATCCTCTTCAAGGAAGCAATGAATGAATCTGTAGATAGACTGCTTACAAACTCGAGATCTATTGCATTGGTTGATGTTCAGAAAAAAACCTGCTACAAATTATTTTATCGGAGCAGCTTTTCTCGGTTGTCAAAGGTTAAAATAACACGAAAAAAATGCAACACTTTCTTTTGTGTATAATTTTTTATTGCATTTCGTCACAATCTGCTAAGTGGTTATCGCGATGACTTCCAAGCAAGAAGTGCGTCGGCAAAAAATTATGTCAGCGTTCGTGGAAAATCCAGGCTAGGCCCACAACTGGATCGCAAAACAATTGGGCATCGTGTTCCGTGTGGTAAAATCGTTCAAAGAGACCCAGCAGCGAGCTGGCAGCGGAAGAAAAGCGAAGGTGAGGAATTACTTCAAGCGCAATCCGAACCATTCGATTCGGGACGTGGCCAAGAAGGTCAATTCTTCCATCTAGTTCGTCCAGCAGACAATGAAGCAGACCCGACTTCATATCTTCGAAGTAAGAAAGTCACCTACCCGAACCGATAAACAGAATACGGTGACCAAATCCCGCGCCAGGAAGCTGTACCGCGAGTGGTTGGTGCAGCCGAAATGCATCGTTATGGACGACGAGACTGACATTAAAGCGAACGCCAACCAGATCCCCGGTCTGAAGTCACGCCTGCATGTTCTGAAAGAAGAAGGTCGAGAAATTTTCCAAGAAGTACTTAGTGTGGCAGGCGATCTGTGGATACGACGAATTCAGAATACCGTACATAAGGACCGGCATCTTCATGGGCCAAATATATAAAGATGAAAGCCTCCAGAAGCGCCTACTGCTCTTCTTCCGGTCCCACGAAAACGACGTTCTGTTTTGTTCGGATCTGGGATTGTGCCATTAGGCCAAATCGTGGATGGAGTGGTACGAAGCCAACGATGTTGTTTTTGTACCGAAGGAGGCAAATCTGCAAAACTCACCAAAACTTGTCTAACAGAAAAATTCTGGGTGACTATGAAGGGCAAGCCCCGGAAAACAGGGAGGCCTTCAAAAACGACAAGGATTTGAAGGAAGAGTTGATGAAAGTGTGTAAGAAAGATGAAAACCAGCTTTTTGACAGGTCTAAAGCTCAGATAAAGCCTGGATGGTTGTGGTGGCTATGACCATGGTTATCACGTAAAGAACAAGAGCACAATGCTGTATCGTGCCAGCATTGGAGAGACAGCCCCTTTAGCATGATGTACTTATCGCAACCTTGGTTAGGTAGCTTACCGGATACATTACCAACCATGAAAGGCGAAATAAGAGCAAACGGGTTGATTTTACGTTTAAAAACCTCTCCAAAGAACAGAATGAAATTTTGCAGAAGCATAGGAGGTACTTCTTAGGAGTTTAAGCAAGAATTTCTGTCAGGAAAAATGTCAGGAATTCAGGAGAGCCCAGAAGTTCCGAAGGAAACTTCCCACCAGTTTAATTGGAACGATCAAGAAGTGCCAGATTGCTGCCTTGTAGTTCAACATCAAACATTCCAAAATTTCAGAATGAGGCTTTCTCGAAGCTCAAGGATTTCCAGAAGTTCAGGTAGATACTTCTGAGAAATATAGGAAGAAGCTTTCCGGAAATATAGTGAGTACTTGCTAGTTGTTTGAGGAGGAGTTTTTTAGACATTCAGGAACAAACTTCCCTGGAGTTCAGAAGAGGACTTCTCAAAAGTTCAAGATATAACTTCCAACAAATTTAAAAAGACTTTCCAAGAAATTCTGGAGAGAACGTTCCCAAAGTTTGGGACAATTTTCCTCGCAGTTCAGGATGGATCAGAGATTTAGAAAGAAGCTAAGTTCAGGAAAAAACTTACCAAACGTTTTTGGAAGGTTAAGTTGCGGTATTAGATTGAATTTTCGAGAACTTCAGAAGTGACTGCCAAAAAATTCATGATGAAACTTCCCAGAATTTTAGCAAAGTGCTTTATAGAAGATTAGGAGAGAGCTTCCCTGAAATTCAAGAGCTAATCATTGACGAACCGAAGAAGCAGTCGATACAGAAATCATTCATATGACCATACTGACATTCATTGCTCGTGACGTATTAAAATATGGTTAACACCATCTATCCAATCGTTCGCATCGAACTACGAGCAAGGACACAAACTCATATAGGAATTACTATTCCTTGGTTTCCGTCTCACCCAGTTTGAAAGATTTGCTCCTCGATTCTGAAAAATTTCTCAGTTAGGGTACTTAAAAGCAAACGAAAAAGTTTGAATGCTTTACCAGATCTGACCTTTGAGATAAAGTCGTTGAAATGAGATCGATCACTGCATATCTATACAGCAACCTTTGAATGTAAAATATTTAACGAAACTATGCTGTAGTGGTAACTAGATAATAACTCTCTTCATCTTTAAAATTGATGCGACACTTGTGCACATATTAATTAATAACTCTCCGAAAAATACTTCAAATAGCAACTTTGAAACAGCATCCCAATGGACGGAGAATATATAAAATAACAATTAATGTATCCCAATGAGGTTTTCAAATAACAAAAACATTGATGTAATTCACAAAACAAGAGTGAAAAATGTAAATAATTCTTCGACTGTCAGTAATGACAGTTAAATTGAACAATGTTCTGAATTATTGTATGGTGTAATATTTCAATGACATTTTGAAAAATTTCAACACTACAGTCAACAGATCATTGCACCGAAAATATTAACCTCATTTTTTGACAGTTCAGGAAGCTTGTTTACAAGGTGTTACAATTTCAACCGCTCAATAGAAAATTTGCATTGGCTTTTTTCGGATTCTGTAACGAATAAAGCCCGATTCAAAGTAAATTTGGACGCATTCAAGTGATCATAATGTCAAACGTCAAAACGTCATCATGATCTGCATAGTCGCTGATGACACTGTACCGACAAACTCATTCCTATTTAAATGCATTTGGTGTGCATTTGTCACTTCTTTACCGCATCCTCGAAGTTTTCGCTTGACAATTGCCCAAAATTTTTCGATCGGTCTGAATTCAGGGCAACTTGGAGGATTGATCTCTTTGGCGACGGAATTAACATTGTTTGCAGCATACCATTCTAGTACCTCCTTAGAGAAGTGGCAGCTGGCTAGATCCGGCCAAAACATAACGTTGGTCTTGTGTTAGGACAGGACCTGCCAGCTGTTAGTGCAAAAGCAAGACCATTTAACTGTCAAAAAAGAACGTTTTTTATTGGTCGCTTTGACAACCGCCTCTACCGCCGTCGTCGAGTTATGTTACAAGCAGGCAGTTTGTTGTTGGTTGGGCGGTGTTGCTAGTAGTCACTGCTTTTTCACCATTTTTGTTTGTGACAACTAGAACAAATGCGGAAATAAAAGTACACTTTTGCAGTGGTTTATTATAAATCTACTCGAAATGAAGTGCAAAGCGATAAATTGTGGTCGCAGTGACGTGTCACATCCGGGTCTCCATTTCCATCGGTTCCCGAGAGATCGTTCGCCGAGAGTGGGTAAAGTGCATTGGGAACGCAAGCGAGGAAGACATTCTCTTGCTCACGCTTTCTTCCCACAGCAGAATTTGCAGCGTAAGCATCAATGAAATTCAATGAAACCTTATCAATTAACGTTAAGTTTGATGCAGCTTTATTTTCAATGGGATTACTGTGTAAACATATCTGGCAACATTGGAGCGACCTCCATATCATAGCAATCATAAATTTAGAGAGGTCATCTCTCTCTGAGCTAGCAGGTCCTGTCCTAGGTCTTGTGTTGTCGAAAGAAGGGTAAAATCCGCTTTTCAGACACTATTTAATGTAAACTTCGACGTCATTGTGTGAAATGTGATGAAAACCTTGGAAAAAACTGCAAATTCTTTGGCAAATTATTAGTTTCCGAGCAAACTTATCAGCGAAAACAAATTTATACATGGACGGGCCATCCCCGCGACCAGTTGTCAGATACAATTTTCTTCCGGGCATTTGTTTATAATTCATTTTGACATATGTTTCGTCATCCATTAAAATACATCCATCAAATTTGGTCAAAACTCGTACGTATAGTAATTGTGCTCCCTTTTTGGCCACTAAATTTTGTTTCAGGGAGCGATTCGGATGTTTACTGGCACGAAAAGACTTATATCCTTCTCTTGAACGGATGTTACGCACGGTGGAAAAGTTGGAATCGTATTTCTTTGCCAAATCACGTATGGAGACAGCTGGGTTGCCTTTCACGTACCTCAACAACTTTGTCCTCAGCTCTTTGACCCTAGTGCCACTTTTATGGTAGATGCGATGTGCTCTATCCACTCTCAGAGTATCCTTGTAATGTTCGATTACAAGACACGCCGTTGACTTTGGGAATTTTAACAGTTTGGCTATCTTTGAGGCGGATCACGAAGGATTCTCTAGATGCTTGTGCACAATTATTTTTATTAGCTCAAGTTCCATAATCCGTAATTTCGAGATGCGTCAATCAATCTAGAAAAACATGTCACCAATTTCTTCGTCAATGAAACATCAACAAACTCCTGCAAACAGTTTTTCGTTTGTCCAGATTTACTTTGAATCGAGCTTTAGATTCAGGAAATTATGTTAAAATAAGCACTGGTTAGAAAAAAAAAATTAGAGCAAACAATCTCAAACCGATTTTACCGAAAATATTCTAAGTCTACGTAAACATGCTCCATGAACTGTCAAAACTGCATCGATGACGCCAATGATCTACTGTCGAGTTCGGTTGCCGACTCGATCAGACTGGCTTCTGTAATGTGCAATTTTGCTCGACTCGACCATGACAAGTGACGTCTATAATTGACCCCATAATTTCTGCGCTAAACGTTCAATGGTCAGGTTTCGTTCGGAGCAGCAATCCAATTATCCACTAGCAAGAAATGCTGTTGGTTTTAAATGAGAGGATTCAGCGACGGGTGAAAGATTGTGATTACGGCGGAGGACCTGTTTACACTACGCCTTAACAATCTAAACAGAATGCGACCATATGACAAATCTTAACCCCCTCCCGGTGCGCATTTGTTCCAAACATACATTTCATTTCAATTCGGAATAACTTTCACCAGACGTCTCTGAATTTAATAAAGTTGTTTTTGTCCGTTGAGTCTCATCAGGAGACCCCATAACCGTCAGTCGGACATCAACCGCAAACCACCTTATTGCAGAACGGGGAATGGCTGCGACACGTTTGTTTTCCTTTCTCACCAGACGCCTAGCAGTGCCTACTATGTATAGTTTTTCCTGTGACTGGTGTGTCCACTGACTGGTGTTTTACCATTCCTAAAACAGCAAAATGACAGCAAGCAATCCAGCTTGGCAACAGTCAAGAACGTCAGAGACTCTTAGTCAGAGTTGTTGTTCTGGTTTTCATGAAAATACGATCCAACGATGCACTCACCGAAGATAGGTGGGTGGGTGTATTTTGAGTGTGTGTGAGCGTTGTCAGTGTCCCAAGTTTGTTGTTTTTGGAGCCGGAGATTAGAAGCAGCAGCAGTTGGGTAGTTTTGTTGTGGCAGGTAAATATAAAATGTTTATGTTAAGTTTTCCCAGAGTTTGTTTTATTAGAGTCATTCGGTGGTGGAGGCCGAAAGCTAAAGTTTCTGAGTGTATGCACGTCATGGTAGTTTATTCGGCATTTAATTTGCTTATGTTTTAATTATGCGCTGCTGTCGTCTCTAAGTAGTATAGCGAAAGAACTTCATTCGCAACGTTCCGGAAAATGTTTTGAAACTGCAGGCCTCATTCAATATTAGCTTCCAATTAATCATTGTATCCCAGAATAATAACCAAACTCCTTAAGTCTTCCACCTTGATGTTGACCTTCTTCCTTTCTCTTCCACTTAAACTAATTGGATCAATTCAACCCCACATTCCATACAAGTACATACTGTTCATATATGCGGAGATATAGCTTAAGTTTGACCTATAAAATATCCCTAGATACTCACTGCGGTCCACCGAAGAAGAGGTCAAAGTCACGGAACTCGATTCGCACTCGCTGGTTCGGTTTTCCAATAAACTGATATGTGCACGACATATCTTTTGGATAGGCACCTGGATAAGTTGGTGATATAATAGCACCCGTACGTTTCTGAGCAAAATTAATTACATAGGAACATGGCGACCCAATTACTGGCTGACCAATCTCATATTCAGCTGGAACGAAACAAGAAGGAGGAAAGTTGAAGATGGAAATAAATTAGTTGAGATTTTCCTCGAAGGACTCTGCTGGCGGGCCGGGAAAACTTACATTCATTAATAAAGGCATATCGACCCTCGAATATATCAGGTGTTGTCGAGTTTTTATCCGTATAAAATGACAATGCAATAGCACGATATAATGAAATACGACGACGTGGCGGTATAGGTCCACAGTAGCGTCCGCCGAAGGGCGAGTTGATCAGTTCGGCCGGGTCGGATGACTGAACTTCGGCGTACACGTCCATGTACTCGTGGACGCAACTGGATTGATAAAGGGGAGGGAAGAAAAATATTCGAGGTTAGGTACTTATTGGATATCGCGCTTGGCAATTGAGGATAAATTGGCCAATAGCCTTATCTGCTTATATGGCGCTCCCAGGGTTGGAAGCGGCACGCGCAACGATTTTCACAGTTCATTATTATTGATTGTGTCGCGTCCACTCTGGGTGCCCCCTGAGTCTTTAGACGATAGCAGATGCGACTGTTTGACAATTTATTCTTGAAATATGTTCGGTTCCAGCTTCCACGTTCGTTTACAGTACACATCCGATAGAAAACTGTGGTTCAGATAAAGCTTGTATTTGATGTTGTTGTTGTTGATTGACGTTACTGCACGGACAGTCATGCTATCGGACCTGCTACCATATTTCAGTTCTCGGTTTTACGCCATGTTGGCTTCAGTAGATTAAAGAGTGGGATTTCGTGTTTAAATTGGATTATTTAGGGCATGCAAAATATATAGTGAGTATTGAGCACGATATCTAGCTACAAGCAAAAATGGCATTCTACATAGTACAAGACAGGATATTGAAAAAAAACTACAAAAAAGCAAAAAAACTAGTATTTCTTTTTTTTTTAAATCTGAGAACAAGTCACACCAGTGACTCTAACCTTCTGTAATTGCGATAATGGTAGTTTTAAAAGAGACAAAATATTAGAAAATCCTTATATCAATCAGCATATTAGGGGGCTTATAGTAGCAGTTTTTCTATTTAGTGAGTCGAAAGCTTTTTACAAGACTTATTTTTTTTATTTCTCCCTCGTATTTCATGCAAGCATCTTAAATATATTAATTCATCCACAAGTATATAACCTCAGAATTGCCATATGCGTGATAATGTTCGCAAAATCAAAATTTGAAATGAAATTGCTAGCGACGTATGTTAAAATGCCGAGTATTACGTCTACATCCCCTCTCAAGATGTGGAGAAAGGTGGTAAGGTTTCTGCAGCGAGTCTAACGTGCAAAGACGTTATGGAAGGTATGAGGTGAATTCCAAATTCTGCTTCGTCTACCAATTGCATGCAACACCAATGGTAGATGAAAGAAAGAAGTATTCACCGTCAGACTCGCTACAGGTTACCTTCGTCGGACGCTTTGGAGAAAGGCTCGCTACATGTGAAACCGCTCAACCTCCAATGAGAATGAAGAATACTTCATCCAGTAGATACCCGAGAAGAATTTGAGATCAAATTAGAAACTCAACATGATGTTGTGAAATTGCCGATGATGATTACTCAGGTTGCTGTCGTTTTGATCGTTTTAACGGTTAAAAAATCAAAATTGATAGCAAACATTTATTCATGTGACATCAAATTTAAAACTGTTTCTGTTATCACTGAGTGCAAATTGAAAAGTCAATTTGCTGTACATTTTTTCCTGTTGATAGCTAAATGAGTATTCTAGTTGATAATCTGTCAAGACAATGAAAACAAAGCGAACTTTCGTAAAGAAAGGTGAATGTAAGATTACAACAAGATGAAAACTAAATGTGATATCGAATTTGACAATTGTGAAGTGAAATCAAATTTTGATATTCATGTGATGTTGATATCAAAATAAGGTCGAACTGCTATCTTCATGATGTTAAACTTTACTTGGGTATTCAACTTCGCTAAAAAGGTTTGTCCAGACTCTGGCCCAACACAGCCGAATTTTCCTTGATACCACTCGAAGCAACGGTTCTCTGGACGAACCATTCACAATGTTGGAATTTTCAATGGCTCTTCCTTCTTCGAATAACTCTGCTCCGGGAAGCGATATGATTGAATTCAAGCTTCTAAAAAATCTCCCCGATATCACTTAAAGACGATTACTTAACCTGTATAACACTCTCATGGAATCAAACATAGTTCCACCTGCATGGAGGCAAGTAAAAGTAATAGCTATTCAAAAGTCTGGGAAACCAGCGTCTGATTCTTACCGTCCGATCTCTAGGCTATCACGTTTAAGGAAATTTTCAGCAAAAATGATCCAAACAAGATTTGACCGTTGGGTTGAATCAAACAATCCTCTATAAAATACGCTGTTTGGTTTCCGAAAGAGCAAAGGAACAAACGATTGTTTAGGTTTGCTGTCATCTGATATAAAACTGGCCTTTGCACACAAGCCAGGTAACCAATAAGCAGTTCCAAAGCACCTTCACGGCAGCCTATCAAGCAGTTAAGTCACCTTAAATGCAACATAAATGCCGGTTTTGGCCCAATATACGGCTGCTTTAGTGCAATGCCATGATAATGCTCCATTAATGCTATTTTGCATTCAGACACATGCTTAAGTTACTGGCATTTATAATAGCGATGTTAAAATACTGATAATGCTTGAACAACAGATAGCATTCAAGATGTTCTGCATACGAATGCTATGATATACATGGAGGTCAATTGGCTTCTAGCATTTCTGGATCCACCTGGGTCAGAAATATGGGGATCGAGTTGTCACCGCAAAAAAATCGAATTGGTAGTGTTTACTAGAAAGCGGTTCCCAGCCTACTGCGTCTCCAGCTGTTAGGAAGAGACATTACCCAATCTTTGACCTTCAAATACCTTGGAGTTATGTTGAACTTGGAGTGCTCACATTGCGTATTTAAAACAGAAATGTCAACAAAGCATCAATTTTCTAAGATCAATTTCTGGGGCACGGTGGGGTGCTCACTCGGAAGATCTCATTAAACTCTATAATTCTCAAATATGGCTTCATTTGCTTCCTCTCGATAGAAAACAGCCACCTCATTAAACTGGAACGCATTCAATATCGTTGTTTACGTATTGCCCTTGGCTGTATGCATTCAACGCATAGTATGAGCCTGGAGGTTCTGGCAGGAGTAAAACCATTACAGAACCGCTTTTGGGAGCTCTCATCTAGAATACTGATCAAGTGTGGAATCAGTAACAACCTTGTGATTGAAAATTTCGAAGAAATGTTCGAACTGAGTACCAAGTCTAGATATTTACGAATCTATATTAACTATATGTCATCCGATATTAGTCTTCCATGCTAAAACTCTCCTAGTGTACGCGTACCTTATCACAGTTTCTCCATTGAGTATGATTTCTCCATGAAACAGGCTATTTAAGAAGTTTCAGTCAACTGACCTATTTTAATTCCGCATATTTTTATTCAAAAGTACCAACATGTCAATTGCAATAGAAGAACTTTCACTGATGGATCGAGCATTGATTAATTCACTGGTTTGTGCCTACTATGAGAATTCATCTGCCTTCCGGAAACTTCAGGACCCATTACTGAACTGGCAGCAATCAATTTCGCATTGGAGATAGTTCCGACATACCCATAGACCATTATTTCATCTTCTTGGATAAGTCTCAGCTCAATTGAGGCCCTCCGATCGATGAAAACAGTGAGGCACTCATCTTACTTTCTTTCAACAACAAGCAGATGTGTGCGTTGGTCGAAAGATCATTTAGGATTACCTTTGTATGGGTCCCCTCACATTGCTCAATTCCAGGCAATGAGAAGGCGGACTCTCTAGCAAAGGTGGGCGCACAAGAAGGCGATATTTTCGAAAGCAGAATTCCACATGATGAATTTTTCCCATTAGTACGTCAGAGTTCTCTTTCAAAGTTTGCAAAACGATTGGACAGCTAATTCTCTTGGTCGGTGGTTACATTACATTATTCCAAATGTTTCGTCGAGACCGTGGTTTAAAGGTCTGGTTGTAAGTCGCGGTTTCAATCGTGTGATGTAAAGACTTATGTCCAACCACTACTCGCTAGACGCACATCTCTACAGAATTAACCTCGTCGATAGCAATTTATGTAGGTGCGGAACCGGTTATGATGACATCGCTCACGCAGTTTGGCATTGCCCGGGTAATGATGCCTCCAGGACACGACTATCGGATACCCATAGTGGCCCGAGGTAGACAACCCTTTTGCGAGGTAAGAGTAGTTTTGGGAATATTTGATCCCCCTCCTCTCCACTCTACTAAATTCCGTGCCATTGTGTGCCAGTTATACTAGTCTTTTGTTTCCGTGCTACTTGTACCTGCCTAGCAAGCTGTGGTCACCCATCTGATTTTAGCTCCTAAAAGGGACTACAGGGACCGAGGATTTGGTAGATGTCGCAACCATGAGCAGCAAATAATATCTTCAATAAATTACCTGCCTAGCCCCTTCTAACTATAATGTGACCCATTAACCTCGAGCTAGCCGTGAGTATCTGGCACCCCACTTTTACTAAAATCGAAAAATAAAACATTGTTTGTAACAATACTGAACATCGGCTCCGTAAAGTGTTACATACGCCTGAGCCTAACACGTAAACGAACTTATTATAAAGGAAAACATTATCTTCGGCAAAGTTCTCACTGGAAAAAAAACCAAACAGGTACATCATAAGGGCATCTTCAGCGGTGGTCTATTTTTGGAACAGTTGTATTCTTGATTTGCATCAGCAAACCTTGAAAGACAACCAACCATACCAACCGAATAGAGCAACTTTGTGCTCCCCACACTGGTATTGTATTTCTCGATGTTAAACCCGTCAACTACTCCCACAACTTTCTCTCATTTATCTGATTCATTAAGGGAACGTTCATTAATTACGTCACGCAAAATTGACTTTTTACAACCCCCTCCCCTTGTCACGTTTTTGTATGGACCTTCAAATTTTTCTGTAGTGGATCGTCACGTTTTCCGAAACCCTCCCCCTTACAGCGTGACATAATTAATGGACCTTCCCTAACAATAAGATTCATGGTCGGAGACTATTTGCCATTGATTGGTTTGACCAAAAATTTACTCAGTAGTTGCGTCGTCGTTAGCAGACGATGAAGAATACTTGCTCTTTCGTTTGGCTGAAGGTAAGTGAGAATGCATGCATTTCATTCAAACGATATTAGATACTGCTGATTTGTAATTTGGTAATTGAAAAACAAGAGTCGAAACGGATAGGGTCACGTCCTGGAAGACACCCCAACGTAGACCGTGATTCACGTTTCGCTCATCAGAAGCTATTCCAGGATTACTTAAGCAACAGCCAACCTACGGTGAGAAGCACTTTCTGTGACAACTAGAGTCATCTGATGATCTTTTCCAGGTTAGTTACGATGCAACTGGAAAAGTCGTCCTGAGCCTGTTACAACAGTGCACTGCAGCCTTACGGATGTTGGCGTAGGTTCCTCAGCTAGATCTCTCGACGAAAATGTTAGGATTGGGGAGTCAACCAGCATGCTGACCCGGAGGATTATTTTGCGAAGCTACACTTAAGACTTACGGCCCGCAGTATTTGCGTCTCCCAACACCGGAAGAGGTGAAGAAACTGATAAACGAAAATGCTTCTCAAAAATTAGAAAAATATCGCACAAATTCAATGAGCTTCCCAGACATTCGGGGAACTTATCAAAAGTTCAGGATACTTCTTAAAAAAATCAGGAATCTTTCCAGAAGTTTTGCTGATCTCTCCGATGTGTAAGGAACACTTCCAGAAAATCAGGGAACTTTTCAGAAGACCATGTAACTTCTCAGATGTTAAGGGTTCTTCCCAGAAGGTCAGGCAACTTTCCTGAAATGCACGATATTAACCAGAAAATCACGAATTTTTCCATAAATTTAGATAGCTTCACATGAGTTGAGGGATACTCCCTTAAGGATAAAGTATCCTCCCAGAAGTTCAGGCAACTATCTAGAAATTCAGGGAGTTTCCTTAAAGTTTCTCAGAATTTTTCGGGCTTCTCACAAGTTCATAGAACTCACCAAGATGTTCAGGGAACTTCCCAGAGTTTCAGGCAATTTCCCAAAAATTCAGAGAACTTCCCAAAAGTTCTGGGATTTTTCTAGACGATTTGAGAAAATCGAGAATTCATGACGCCCTTCAAAAGTTTGCGGGTGTTTCTAGAGGTTCAGAGAACTTCTCAGAAGTTCATGAAGTTTCCCAAAAGTATACGGAACTTCTCAGAAGCTCCGCGAATCTGTAGGAGTTCAAGAAAGTCGCTTGGTATTTAGGGTACTGCCCTTCTGCCGCCTTCAGAAAATTTCCCATAATTTCAGGAAACCTCCATAAAGATCATGGAACTCAGAAGTTAAGGGTTCTTCCCAGAAGGTCAGGCAACTTTCCTGAAATTCAGGGTATTTACCAGAAATTTAGGGATTTTTTCAAGAATTCAGAGAGCTGCACATGAGTTCAAGGATACTTTCCAAGGATTAAAGTATCTTCCCAGAAGTTCAAGCAACTAGGGGAGTTCAGGGAGTTTCCCAAAAGTTTCTCAGAATTTTTTTTTGGGTAGTTCTCATAATTTCACGGAACTCACCCAGTTGTTCAGGTAACTTCCCAGAGTTTCAGGCCATTTCTCAAAAATCAGGGAATTTTCCAAATGTACTGGGAACTTTTGAGAAGATTCGAGAACATCAGAAATTCATGAACCTTTTCAAAAGTTTGCGGGTCTCCCTAGAGGTTCAGAGAATTTCTCAGAAGTTCACGCTTCTTCGCAAAAGTATAGGGAACTTCTCAGATGTTCATTGAACCTGTAGGAGTTCAAGGAACTTCCTTGATATTCAGGATACTTTCCAGAATTTCAGGAAACTTCCATAAAGATCAGGAAACTTTCCAGAAGCTCAGCAAACATCTCAGACGTTCAGAGAACGTCCAAAAAATTCGGAGAACTTCCCAGAAGTTCAGGAAACTTTCAAAGAACACAAAAAAACTTCCCAGGTGCTCAGTGTACGTCCCAGAAATTCAGGAAATGTGCTGGTCAAAAGTCCTGGGAGCTTCCAAGAATTATAGAATACTTCCTCAAAGATTTGGGAACTTTCCAGTATTTCAGAAAACGTCCCAGAAATTCAGGAAACTTTTAAGCAGTTATAAAGCATTCTCAAAATTTTGGAAAATATTCCAAGGATTTTTTTTCATAAGTTTAAAAAATTTCATCCCAGAAGCTCAGGGTACTTAAGTTTAAGGAGGAACTTAAACTTCAAAACTTTAGAATTCATGAAACTTTTCAAGAATTTGCGGGTCTCCCTTGAGGTTTCAGAGAACTTCTCAGAAGTACATGGAACCTGTAGGAGTTCAAGGAACTTCTTTGATATTCAAAATACTTCCCAGATATTCAGAAAACTTCCCAGAGCTTCATGAAACTTCCATAAAGATCAGGAAACTTTCGCAAGATCAGAAAACTTTTCAAAAGCTCAGCGAACATCTCAGATGTTCAGAGAACGCCCCAAAATTCGGATAACTTTCCAGAAATTCAGGAAACTTTAAAAAACACAATGAAATGTCCAAATGCTCAGGGTTACGATAACCAGGCAATGTCCTGGTCAGAAATCCTGGTCAGAAGTCCTGGGATCTTCCAAGAATTTAAGAAAATTTCCTCGAAGAAAACTTTCCAGTATTTCAGAAAACGTCTCAGAAATTCTGGAAATTTCTAAGGAGTCATTGAGCATTCTCAGAAGTTTGGGAAAAATTCCAAGGTTTTTTTTTACAAGTTTCAGAAGTTTAGGGAACTTCCCAGAAGCTCAGGGTACTTAAGTTTTAAGAAGAACTTAAACTTCTTACTACGCGATAACTTTTGTACCGAACCAAAATGAGAATCAAAAAACTCAACTACTTTTTAATTGTTTCAACAATTGCGAGGAATATCCGCCGTATCACAATCTTAGATATTTTTAAAAGTTCTTGTAAGGTTTAACAACATCTTAGGAATGCTATTTATTTCACAAAAATCCCAGCAACTTATAAAAAGTTTTGCAATTCGATCCATTTTCTTAGATTTTTATCAACTTCTCGTAAACTATTCAAATATTTGGAGTCCCAATTATTTTCTAGGAAGTTAAATCGGCTTCTCAAAGTTCCGATAATTTCCAAAAAGTTGTTTCTATCCCTTGGATGATCAGCAAACTTTTCGGAAGTTCAATCAAGTTCTCTGAAGATCCACCACTTCTCTTCTCAAAAGAGAGCGAGCAAACTTCAAGATTATCTTCTAACTTCCGAGAAGTTTAATCAGCTTCTGTCAAGTTCATTCTTTTTCCACCCAGTCTTCATTAGTATATATTATCATATTCCGAACTTCGTAGTAATTCAGAAAATAATTTTTCAAGAGTTCGTTCGGTTTCTAAAAGCTTATAAAGTTTTGACCAACTCATGTAACTGCTAAGAAGTGCATAGGGTTGTCCAAAAGCTGTATAATATGAAAATCAAAGTTTGTTGGAACTCTTCTTCCAGGAAATACGAATTGAATCTATCTTCAAGATATCATTGGTTGCTCCCAGAAACCTGAAAATCCTGATCTCCAGTAAACAGACTTCTCTAAAATTTATCTGTATGAGCTATTTGCTAGTGCTAATCAAGGATCATTTCAGCAGTAAACCGATTGTTTACATAGAATACTTCATTAGGGCAGCTTCAACGGTGGTGCAAATTGTCCATGGGATTTATTTGTTTAGACCAAACGCAAAAACATCGCTGGACTGGTGTTGTAAGTTTTGTTTTATACCGGGTCTATTTTGCACCATTTTAAATCTGGTACATGTTCTGATCTATTCTTGCAACAATTTGGAACAAGAAAAAATACCGGTCCAAAACTCAATTAATGTGAAAAATCTCAGCTTTCACTGGCTCAATTTTATTGAGTAAATCCTAAAGGTATAAATATGAGCCGAAAAGTGGCTGTATTTGGTGAGGGTGATGCTGGCGCCTGAAAGAAAGTGGTGTTGCTCGCCTCGGATGCTGACTCAGGTTGCTCCCGGTGATTGCGAATAGCCTCTTCGTTAGATTTCTGAATGACGAATGGTTCTCTTAGTTTTTTACAGCCACTGCATTTTCCAGAACACACTGACTAGTGCGAAATGAGGTGGTTCCCGGAATGGTGACTGTTGTGGATTTAATGACTAATTTGGTGGCGGATTCCTATTTCGAAAAGTATTTCGATTGCTCGAAAATGAAAAGTAAGGGCATCTTCAGCGGTGGTTTATTTTTGGAACAACTACAAAAACAAAAACTGCAGCGAAGTTTTTTGTGTTTGGTCTAAACAAATATATCCAATCCCCCATTTCGACCACCGCTGAAGATGATGCAGATGCCGATGATCTAGAATGATTGAAACCAAAAATTTGGCTTTTCCATAGGAATTCCCTTTCTAACTTCAACGGGTCAGTTCACTACGAAGCCACAACCGAATAAGTTCAGTCTTTAGAAAAATGATCGGGACGAGATTTTAATTGGATTGAGAGGTCTGAAGCTGAGTTAATAGTTTGACCCACCCTACTAAATCTACAAAGTTTGCAAGCTAGACAAAATCGTCAAAAGGTTTAAAGTAACAATTGTAAACCATGACTTAAAACGTAAATTTCCTGAAAATGCCAGGTTGCTAACATCTATATCCACGCTAAGGTTCTAACTCACTGTATCTGTTTCTGGTGCTATTTTGTTTGTGGGAGCAAGCAGATCGCAGAAAAATACGCTGGATGTTATTGTTTACAAATGTTACTTTCGACCTTTTGACTATTTGGTCTAAAAAGGGTCTGACTAAGAAGATGGTTTGTTTTTTGGCTATCTATTGTATCCCCCAACTTTTTGCCAGGATGATGACAGCAAAGACGAAGAAAATTTAACCTAAATATCAAGCACAATGAAAAATGACAAAGCTTTTATGACGATTATTTTTTCCTCTCTCGGCCAAACCATGGGACCGGGAAAACAATGGGATCACAAATTAATTTATGCCCCGATGGAGAATGGAAAGCAATGAAAAACAAAAAAAAAAAAGCAGAATTCATGCGAAAATTCTTCTACGGAATTGAGGTGATCAAAGTAAGCGGATGGTCGGTGTATGCGAGCAAGTGAGTGAGTGAATGAGTGAGTTAGTGAGCGTGTTGTGAGCGTCCCATGCACTACCATGTGTGAATCGCGAGATTATAGGTTTGGTGAATGGTGATTGTACGGAGGTGCAAAATTTTCTGACAAACTTCTACGGTTTGAGAATGTAAATAGCGATTAGAAAAATGATCGACTGATATGCACTTTTGCTAAGCGAGAGAAGAAATGTTCGTTCATTCGTTTGTTCAGTTCTTAGATTAATTGTTTTCCTTTTTTTTCCTTTCGACTTTCGAGAGACGCTTGACAAATGAACGATACTTACGCTGGAAGTTCACCAACGGCCGATCCACTGTTGTTGCGTTATTGAAAGCAATTGTGGTTAGGTCGCACGGTTTTTTTTTCGATGAATTTCGTAAATGGTCACGTGGAAAGGAAGGAGGAAGAAACATATTTTTTTTGTGGTTAGAACTCAATGCTTTGATTTGGGGATTTTTGTTGTTTTTGTTGTTCGTCGGGTTGGGGATTTTAATTGGGTGGTATTGGTTTCCATCTTTTTTTGTTATGCTGTGGTTGAGTGTTTCTTCCAACGTTCCATTGTTTAGGGCAAAGGGTAGCGCTTCAAGGGATAGCAGCACGGCCAATTATCATCAAAAATGGCTGATTCGGGTTCTCGGAGCAGAGTTGGAGAACTAATGGTGGTTTGTTGTAGTAGGTTTGGCGTTTGTACTTTCTCTCGGTTTTTTATTCTGACTGTGGTCGTTTTGATCGAGTTTTGGGATGGAATGTGGTGTGATGTTTTTCTTTTTTAAATTTATTGTGGTATGATACTTCAAATGATCCATTGAATGACAACAGATAGTGACAACAGTAAACTACCTTCAAACTTAACGGGTCCAATATATTTCTTGATCTCAAAGTATTGCAAAAGTGACAGAAGTTTCTCACTTATACTGGTTTTGTTTATTATCGGGGTTGGGAGTCTAAACACACAGGAACAACATGACAACACAATCCTGTTCCAGGTTGGAACTGAATAATAAACGACTTCGCTGTTAATGTTATGCCACAATCGTAGCAACCAAATGGTCTGGTGACACCGAAGAAGAAATTTCAAAATATCGCGACTCGCGAGGCTCGTTCTCAGAGTTTTTTCTTGTTTTTAGAAAATGTGCTGTCGACAATCACAGTTTCAACGGACGGAAGCGAGGTTGTAAATCATCCTTTATGACCCCCATTGGAGACGCGACAAAAAGGATTTGTGTATCCACATTTGGGACTGGGATGTGTTTTTCCTGTTGATAACTTTCAGTCGAGATTGCTTCACTGTTGTTTGCTTGTTGTCAGCTAGCTGTCTACATGTTCTGCAATGGATTGCAGTTTGACGGTCATATAAACGAATATGGAATCCACTCGGCTGATTTTAGCTTTGTAACTGAGTACATGTTTATTTATCGCATTAAGTTGACGGATGTTTAAGGCACTAGACAGTTCTGTATTTCTTTTACTAAAATAGGGTAATTCCGTATTTTTGTTTTTCTTATTTTCAGGTTTTTCAAATGAAGATACCCAAATTTTTTAAGTTGATAGGTTAACTAAATTTGAGATATCTGTGGAGGTAGCGTGAAAAATCTTTCTAATTTACAAGATTTACAGTCACAACAAACATTTACCGATTAAACATTATTATCAAACTGGGGTACGGATGGTTATTAGATCCCAAGCTGAAGAGAAGGCTAGAATTTACAACTTTGACAACATTTTTATCCAGTCCACAGCGTTAATAATAGTTTTCTTTTTAAAAATATACCAGGCAAATGTAACACAGAAAAAAATAATTGTAATTGCCACGTCAATACAAGAGCTTGCACAATTGTATTTCCTTCCACACGAAGCAGCAACATGTATGATATAGTTGTAATAAAAACGAGCTGTTCTCTATAACACTATCGGCAATGTGTGGAATGTACTTGACCTTTACACGATTTATAATGATAATTTGTAAGTTTTGTGACACTCCATTTATGTGCATGATATTGAACAGAAATTCACACAACTTTTTCGAGCTGTGAAAAATAAATTATTTTGAAACAACATTTCAAATCAACACTTCAAAATAACATTTCGAAACAACATTTGAAAACAACATTTTAAAACAACATTGTGCAATTAAGAAACAATAACACTAGTTTATTCATATAGATTCTATTTGTTCAGCGCAGTGGTGGTAAATGTACTTTAGTATGATATTTTTTCCATAACATTTTACATTTTTCATTACAAGCAAATTGAACACACGCAAAAGTGAACCGCCGTGAGAGAAAATCTCATGACATTCTTGTACAGGTGACGAAATATTTCTGCTGCCTCCAACCGGATGGTTTAAAACTGTTGCGACATAGATTTATGTCGCTTAAAATTTTGATCATAGCTGGCTTATTACTGCAAACAAATGATGTTTATTATTTGGGTTCAAATTATAAGAATGGATACTAACTGCCTACAACCAAAGATTACCAAATAAACCCCTTTTCAATAAAGCTATCAAATGCAGTCGGACACCATTTTTAAACTGTTTGAAACGGTCGGCAGAAATAGGACGACATTTTTCTCTTTCTATTTTCTAGCCTCTCCTCTCGCTTGAACGAACTGTACACATAATCTGTTGGTGGTGTGCGGACCTCAAATGTTGCAGCTGGTGACTGTTTTGCAAAAAATGTACATTTACCACATCCTGGGGTTCAGTGCCACCGGATTTTGTTCGATGAACATATTAACACTTTCACTGCCGGTAGACGCATATCAGTCCCATAACCACCTTCAACTGACATCTACCCTTCTTCTTCTTCTTTCATAGCGTTTCAAGCTTATTGTTTTCGCAATTAGCTTATTGCTTGCTCTCAATTTAGTGTTCTAAATTCACTTCCACAGTTTTTAATTAAGAGCTTTCGATGCCAGGTACCATTTATGCAATAGTATGATTGTGTGGCAAGTACAATCATTCACTTTGCCTAGGGAGTCGAGACATTTACCTTAACGAAAAGTTCCTAGACCAGACCGGGAATCGAACCCAGTCACCTCCAGCATGGTATTGCTTTGTAGCTTTGCCTTTACCGACTGAGCTAAGAAAGGACTGACATCTACCCAAGCAATGTGACTTAATTGAGTCGCATTACAGTTTCTTTAACTTAGTTGCAACAACTGTGC